>NNCF01126193.1:842391-854193 GCA_002313205.1 Laupala kohalensis
GGAGAGTCATGTTGGCTCTCCCTAGTGCGTAACTGCATTTTCCCTACCTGTACAAGTTTTAAGGGCTCTAATGACCTCGCTGTTGACGAGCCCTAAAGCCCCACAAAAAGAAAAAAAAAAGATAATGATTCTTCCTTCAGGAGTTTAAAAACGTCTTCTAATATTTTTCTGGTCCGTGTTGTCAGTAATACACCGTCTGTATAGGCAACACATTGTTTTAACCGAGTTGTTATCTTTCCTTTAATATTTATGGACTTTAATATTACATCTAAGGTAATATTGAAATATTGTACAGAGAGAGGGTCTCCTTGTTTAACGCCATATTCCATTGAGAATTCGTCACTCATTTTATAGTTTATCTTGACTTTGGCCTTTGTGTTAGATAGATTTAGTTAGGAAATGACATCGTCGAACCCTCGTTTAATGAGATATGCTATATAATTAACAATTTGAAGCGGAATAAGGCAGCTGGAAATGACAACAGTTAATACATATGGAGGGAGAACCCTTAAAAAGGCAATACATAATTTGATACTTAAAATATGGAATCAAGAAATTACCATCTCAATGGAACGAGAGTATAATCTTCCCAGTTTACAAAAAAGGTGATAAGTTCGATTGTAAAAATTACAAAAATTCTACTATAGCGTTGTTAAACATCACATACAAAATTTTTGCTGCTCTTGTGAATAAGAGGTCAGGTGATATAGTTGAAGACTAACTCAGTGAAAATCAATCAGGATTTCGTAGGAATAGATCGACAATTGACAACATATTTGTATTGCGACAAATCTATAAAAAATGTTATGAACATGGAATCGAATTACACAATATGTTTATTGATTATATCCGGCCCTGTGATTCAGTTCTAAGAAATAAAGTCTTCAAAAACCAGGTAAAATATAAAGTACCAGCAATATTGTGGAAATTAATACCATGTCATTGCAATAACAAAATTAGCTCTGCTGTCATTCAAAAAGGTATACAAATCCGTTCAAATATCAGCAGCAATTAGCTTCACGAAATCAGCAAGAAGAAACAGGAGCCAACCACCAGAGAATGTGTGACGGTTTCAGAAAGAGGAAGACTATAATTAAATTGAGTCTCGCTTGTGCGGGGGCTGCTGTATGAATACAGAGAAAGAAAATAGCTAGGGAATAATGGGTTGGAGTCATTCCAGAGATCGAATCCCAGATCATGATTTTGAAGATGTGATAATGGTCTCGTTTGATAGTGAGTTATAATACTACAATTGACAAGCATTTCCTTTCAGTAATGAATTATCATTATTATCACTTCGTTGTTAATTTGTATAAAATTGGAATGATATAACTGATTGTTCGTTAAGAAATAACACGAAACCACTGCGAGTAAATTTTTTTTGTGAGTGAGAAATACTTTCAATCTCATATATTTTATATCAATACCTGATAAGCTTAAGGAAATAAATCTAAAAATTAATTCTATAAAACAGCTATATTTGAATATTTATATGGATAGGGCAGAACAAAAATTCTACTTTAGATAGTCATGTCGTATGTTCTCTGAATGGGAATTCACTATTACTTTTTCATTTTTAACAAGTAATTATTGTATAGCTAACAAGATAATTCATCTTTGTTGTATAGTTAACAGGATGCAAAGACGTTTTCTGCCTTCATGTTCTAGATGTTGTTTAAAGTTTTGAGATAAGTTCATGTGTGATTGATTTTGTACTGGTAAGGTTACGCGGTTTCAAATGAATTCTAGTATACTTAAATTCTAGAGATAATAATGCCTTATAAAAGGGGAGAAGGCGAGTTTTAGGCGATTGGAAGTAGATCATTTCAAGAAAATATTGCCGTCATTAATTCAAGCATGCCCTTATTGAAAATAGCTTTTTTTACGAAGTACTCTATACGTTTAATAGTTTTAGAAGAACCCCGATTATAGGAGCCAACAGGTACCTGCAGTGTTTGGGCTGTGATAATAAAAATCCGGATGATACGAGACGTAATTAAGTTCTATACGCCTCTTGTAGCTCAGGTGGTAGCGTTTTCGCTCCTCACCAAGTCGTCCCAGGTTCAATTCCCAGTGAGGTCAATAAAATTTGTAGCTTTTCACGCGAATGTCCCAGTTCATATAGCTGTGGCTACTGAAAAGCGAACCCTCCTTCCTCTATCCACCTCCTCCTAATATTACTCTAACAATTACTATCTACTACTACTAACCGTTCCACGTGGGCCAAGGTGTTGGTAAACCCAGCTAACCGGCCCACTCACTAATAATATCACCCAATTCCTAGCTCCTATCACTCCTTGAAGATAAGCTTCAATAGCAAGCTTCATTTCCCATTTACAAATACTACAAAGAAAAAAATTAAGTACCACGTATAGATGTGCCTTGCAGATGGGCACACTCTCTGCCGTACTCACTCTCTCACAATCACAACGAAAGGTAGCAGTGCACGTAATATTTAATATATTTGCCAATTATATTATTTACTACGATGAGTGTATGGCTATGAAGGATACATACGCAGTGTCGCATTTAAAACTTTTCCTGAACTGCGAGAAAAATTGTAAATAATATTGCCACTTAGATCACATAACCGATCTAGATAATCCAAAGATTCGGGGAAGTCAGATACTTACAAATGAGGTTCTCCTGGACTTGGTAAATACCGGGGAGAATCTTCTAAAAGATTAACTAATGTGTAGTTTAAACTATATGTAATACATTTCAAATAGTTACACAGGACATCAAAAAATCAAATTTCCCTGACACTCCACCTTAGCTTATTTCTGAATTCTTATTTATTACTTTTTCAAAACTTATAACTGTTTTAATGAAATATACTACGACGCGTCTTTCATATATATTAGTTTTACTAATTATTTTATTATACATATAGTACTCATAGGAGGATATTTTTTATGTCTCTCCTTTTTACAATTTCTTTACTTTAAATCATTTTCATTTAATAACCAATTCGATAAAACTTTGTTTCGATTTTATAAATATGAGTACTATTTGCATAATAATACTTATATAAAATATGAAGTAAATTCTGTTTTTTTTTTTATTTGGCCATCCTCTTCATGCCGAGAAACAATGAAATTGTAGTTTGCAGAGAAACTAATGACTGCTATGAAATTATTCATCAGTATGACTTACGCTCCATTGTAAATTGATTCATTAAATATGTCTACCGACATTCATACTGTTTTAGGTATATATGTGATAGACTAGTCGCAATTTTCTTTACTACAATTAACCTTATGATTGCAAAGAAAAAAAAACATTAATTGGTGGTGTTGAGTGCCAATAAACAAAACCATATAACCCAGCCCTAATGCGAATTGCATGTTTGAAACACGAATTATCCATTTAATCATTGTACAAAATGTTTCACGAAAGATGAAAGTAATTTTAATGCGTGATAGGAATCACAGTAATTTGAAACTTTTGACACAATTTTGAGAGAACAAATATTTCATTCGCCAGTTTTCAGATAGTTGAGCTAGATTAGACCGGCCAGAAATTACGACCCTATTACTTCCTCTCTTTATGTAGAAGCGAAGGTATGCTCCCGCGGATGATGTGGCGGGAGAATCTCAAAATGCAACGGTAAAAACGAAGACTTATGTAACTGTACCCGGTCGGTAATCCTGTTTTTAAGCCGCAGCTAGACGTTTGATTCAGAGATGATTAATTGGGATCTGGAGATTAAAAAATGATCACGCCAGGGAGAGCGTGCGTAAGTAATAATTACGGAGGCCGGAGAAGAACCAATGGCTGCGATGCTGGCGATAGACTGGACTGCAGAGGCTGCCTGTCACAGAGCGTGCAATCTAATGAACCAGCTGCTATGGAAACAAACGACGAACAAGAGATGCTGAAGTAGTGCAGAAATTCTTATCTTTTTGTGAAATACATTGGCTTTTTATTATTTTACATATTTCATGAAGTATTATCGTGGCACTTATTTCTTTAATCCAGATTAAATATGCTCATATGTCAGAAATACTTTTTTTGTACATAGTGATAAAAAACTCAAGTGAATAAAAATGAAAGTATAATATCAGCAGTGAAACCCATTTAATGTATTGAATATTCGGATCATGTGTGTTTCACATTGACTTATTCTTAACACAATTGAAACGAAATACCTTTCTCTGTTTGCAATATGTCTGCGGTATGAGTTATTTAATTGTAACCAATTAGAATTAGAATTTTCTCTGTCGTCATAGAGCAGTCTCCCGAGCGATGAACTGGGGAATATATTCTTCAAGTTAAAGCGACCATATCAACGTGGGTATTTAGGCCCATCATGAATTTTCAGGATTCTGAAATATTTCTAGAAATTTCTAGAAATTTCTAGAAATTTCTAGAAATTAATTTTGATACATTGTTTTTAATCTGCATTATTCCAAATCATTTGTCATCATTTTCATTTTATTTCTTATTTATATCGTCTTTTTATAAAGGTACTCCTCAATATTCCTTTTTCAATTCAAAACGTTTCATGATCCCGTCAAGACTTGTAGTCTGGTCCGGAGATGGCCAGACGAGAAAAGAGAGTCTATAGAAGGACGGCAAATTGACACATAATTTTGTGGTATTCAAATGTTATATATATATATATATTTCACTAAATTAAATTAGGATTTATTTTAATGGAAGCGAATAAAAAGAAAAAATGCCACAGAAAGAGAAAATTGAATAAATTATCTACGGACACAAGTTATTTTTTCCTAATTTGTCAAATTCTAAAGAAAATGATACAGATAAGACAAAATACAATTAATCCACTATAATCGGTTCACATGCGTCGTGTGTCGAAGGATTCATCTTCAGTCGTTGCAAGTCCTCCGGCACTTTGTGAGAAATATTAAAAGGTTCACTCGAGATTCCTCTAGATGAAGATTCGATAATTTCTTTGATTATAAGAATCTGTTTGATTTCTACGAAATACCAAAATGATTTATCATCGGGGTTGAAAGTCGCAAATGTAACTTTTTTCTTCGGATGAGTGAAGTTTATAGGACAAATCGAATAATGATCAACAAAAAATCCTTTGCGCTGTGAATTCTAGAAAATCTTGATGTTGAACCAAAATGTTGATGTGTGGAACTTTGGTATGTTCAAGGAATCTTTGTTGCAATACAATCACAAAATAAACAAATATGGGAATGCGCATCGCGAAGTAATGTTACTCACTTTATTTTTTCTAATATTGCAGTAAATATTACGGTGATCTTCAAAAGTGCAACGATTGGATCTATATTAAGGATGTAACCCCATTATAAATATATTATTTTTTTATATATCAGTTTAAAAGTTACTTCAGATATAAGAGAGTAAATGACCACACAAAAACTATTGAAAGTAAAATCTATTTTTAAACTAATTACCAAAGTTCATCCATACTAATATATAAACGCGAAATGCGAAAGTGTGTCTATCTGTTTGCTACCTTTTCACGAATAAATCACTGAACAGACCGTGATGAAATGTGACAAGGATATAGTTAATATATTTAGGAAGAACCTAGGCTTGTTTTAAAAAATTGTGAAAAGAACGATTTTATGGTTTTGACGATAAATTTCGATTAAATCGGGTAAAATATTGGCTTACGCAGACTGAATGGTGAAAGAATAAGAAAAATAATATCAGAATTGACTATGTACTTTAATTTAATATAATAATCAACTATTGCCTGTATTTTACTATCGTCTTTAAACTAGAATATGTAAAGGCCCTAATGGCCTAGATGTAGGCGAGCCCTAAAACCTTAATAATAATAATAATAATAATAATAATAATAACCGGTAGTAATGCCCTCTACAGAAGTCATTACTTTCTCCCTCCACAATTGTATTAGCATGTTAAAATTGCGTAAAACCATTTATGTAACACGTCAGAAAGCTGTTTTGCTCAACACTTCAAGAATAGTCAATTTTTTTTTGGATCATCCAGAGTGAGTGTGCTTGGTGTAGCCCGTACCTCACTATGACCAGCAGAAGAAGTTGAGATCCTAAACGGAATACAATAATAATAATAACAATATTAACCCTCCCAGGGTATACCACCGTATCGAAGCACTGGCCGTGCGGGTGGGTAGGGTTACATAGACTATTCTAAGGTATTTGATTCTGTGCCACAAGATTGACTGATCGAGAAATCTACAAGATCTGCCCGAGAATCAGGAATCTGTTACGAGTAATGACGGCAACATGGAGGACAACTCTTCAAGCACGCAATGTTGGCATTAGCTCCATAAACATCAAGCGTGGTATTTTCCAAGGCGACTTTTTCTCTTCTATATGGTTCATTTTGACTTTAAACACCCTTTATACATTACATAAAGAAAGTAATATTGGATATAAAATCAATTCTGGAAAGAAACAAGCAAGATTGAATCACTTACACTTCATGGATGATCTGAAACTGTTGTTCGAGTCTCATGAATAGCTCCACTCATTAATGGGTATTGTGATCACCTGCGAAGACATAAGATTCAGTTTTGGCCTTGATAAGTGTGGCTTTGTGAGTATACAAATGGGAAAAATGGAACTAACTGGTGAACTAAAGTAATTGAAGGAATAGAGGAACTAAAGTCAAAAGCTCTATATCAGTACCTTGGAATACCACAGAACAAAATTGATCATGCTAATCTGAAGAATGAATTTACGAAAAAGCACAAGAGGTTTCTAAAGAAGGCACTTTTTATTAAATTATCTGGGGCAAGTATCATCACAACCATTAATACCTGGGCCATTCCTGTCCTGACGTACTCCTTTGGCATAATAAAATGGTCAGACACGGATCTGAATGACTTAGATTGACTAGGAGATTGCTGAATAATTTCAGATATACCAAACTCTTCTACCATTAGGCTGTACTTGCCCCGAAAGGAGGATGGACGTGGGTTGTTAAATATCCACAAGTTATGTATGAATCAAGAAATTAATCTTAAGACCAAGTCCATGCTCTCCAGTGAAGAAATAGTGGCGATAATTGCAAAAGCTCATGACAGATATACACCCCTTAACCTAGGTAATACTAATCAGCAATGTGAACCAATGAGTACGAAAGAAGATGAAAAGAAGAAATGGGAGGAATTGGCACTATATGGAAAGTTTCCAAAGATGTTGATAGCTGTTGATGTAGATAGGACTGCGTCCCTGCAAAGGATCAAGAATGGACACCTTTACCCTCTTTACCCTGAAATAGAAGGGTTTATGATGGCCATTCATGATAGAGTGATGAGAACAAGAAATTATCAGAAACATATCCTGAAACTCGATGTTTCTGATTCATGTAGAAGGCCTGGTGAATCCATCGAAGTCGTAATGGCTTGTTGATCATCTCTCGCAGAAAATGCTTACTTAAGAAGGCACATCTAAGGCGAAGCTAATCCATCAACAACTTGCATTGGATTACGAATTATTAAAACACGATGTAGCACCACCATATTATAATTACCAACCGCCAGCAGTACTTGAAGATAAGAAGCACGTTCTCTTTTGGGATAGATCTGTGCTGACAGACAGGACAGTGGATTACAATTGCCCAGATATCCTTCATATTGATAAGAAAAATAAGACAGTCACCATAATCGATATTGCTGTTGCGCTGAATCACAACATTACTTCAACTGAGTCAGAAAAAGTTAGGAAATACGAGGACCTTGCAATAGAGATCAAGTATGTATGGAAGTTAGGCAAGGTTGAAATTATCCCCTTATTGATATCAGTCGAAGGTATTTATCGAAAAGGTTTCAAAATAATTTGGAAAAGCTAGGACTCTACAAGAATATTATGAATGTTTCACAAAAAGCTGTTCTCCTGCAGACATGTCACATCGTCCCAAAATTTTCGTATTAATAACATCATACAGGAAAGGATGAATTTCCTTTCTGTATCGGTAAAACTCAATCCCAATACCAATTATGGAGTGGGTGAATGTTTCCAATTTCTACTGAGAAAGAATCCATAATAATAATAATAATAATAATAATAATAATGAACGGATAGAGACAGGTGACAACTGAGTTGCAATATTGTTCATCTCAAAGAGTTATACTAAAAACGTGACAACATATGACCGTCTATAGCGATCTTCCTAAATTACCGAAAAAACAACAAATTGAAGTACTTTAATAGTAATTTAAGGAAAAAATCAATAATCATCAAATTTACTTGGTTCTTTGTTTTGTGCGTTTAACGAAGAAAAAAATGTCTTTAAATTGTAAAAATTTGGACGAAAAGTTTAGAAGCGCTTCATGAAATGTAGCGGTGGTGCTGCCGTTGTTTCTTGCCTCGAAAGCGAAAATTCGACCGGCACGGTTCCCGGCGAGAGGATTCGTTCTACCTGAGATACACTTCCGATGTTGTCAGAGTTGGGCTACCACTAGGGTTGGGAGGAGGGACACCTCTATAATTGCCATAGGAGGAGTGTAGATGGAGGGTCATGTGAAAATATTCAATTGAAAAAAAGCGGATTAATTAATAGATTTTGGAGCCTTTCTGGTAAACAGTGGTATGATGACTTATACGTACAAGTTCAGCATATATGGAGGTCAAATAATCCTAAGGGTGTAGTTATGAGCTAGGCTAATTGATAACGTTTCAATTGATCTGTTCCTCTCATGAACAACTTTGTGTTACTTGCTCAAGGTTGGTTTCATCCAAGGATTGATTTATTCTTGCTGCTGGAGGTGAAACTCATATGGTGTATACAATCAAGTTAAGTATCATCTTTGCACTATAATGAATTTATAAAATTAGGATTTTGCAAATTAAAAAAATCAGAAAGTAAAGTGTTTTGATCTTACAATGTAGATATATTTTTTGTTTTTTTACGAGTAAAAGATTGGTCTAAGAAATATCCCGGTCTTCGTCATTTAATCAGCTAGTTTCATATAAAATACTAAATTAAATGCTAAAAAAGAATATCATGTATTTTTCTATTCTTCATGTATTCTTCATCATATGTTGACAAACATTAATTGAAGAAACGTGTTTCCCTCTTAAAGATTCTGATTTTGAAATGTATTTTACAACGTTCCAAATATTGTTTCGATCGGAGAATGTATTTTTGATTTGCAAAGTGTAACTGCCATCTCCAGTTAAGTACATGTATTATTATTTAGTGGCAAAATATGATGACTTTCAAATAATGTGAAAAAGCATACTTTAAAACAAAGAGAAACCAAATTAGAAACTTTCATGATTATAAAAATGCGAGGAAATATAAACACTTTTATGTTTTTTTAAAATTTCATAATTTTGCGTTAAGGTATTTAAGATGCCGGTTCTTTTTGTTTTTATATTAAGGAGAAAAATAGTATTTGGCTCAAGAAAAATTCCTTTTTTTAAGTCCATTTAAATAAATCTCAACCCACCATTGATCCAATAAAATGCGATGTATAATTTGTTCTTCATTTTGATGATAATGAGGTAGTAAAATATCTACTAAAGAAATGTCCGTACCAATACCGCAAAGGCGAAATCACAAAAAGTAATTACATGTTAGGAAAATATCCTTGTTAATTTTCTTGTCAGTCGTTATTAATTTTGTTTATTTCAATGTAACTTAAACTATGAGAATTTTTTGTATCATAATTAAATTTATTGTTAAAAATAGCTACTTTATTTAAAACAGAACTACTTTATTAAAAAGTTTGTTTCTATTAATTTTATTGAACACACGGTTTCCCGGCAAACATTCAAGCGCGAAGTTAGAAATGTAAAGTTGTCTCTTTTCAATACAAACGTGTAAATTCTGGAGGTAGCATAAGATCATTCAGAGAATTAAGGATTCTCTAGACAAGAATTAACTTGTTTTAGGATAAAATTCTTCTTAAGAGATTCTTAAAGTTTACGCGTGAATGATCGTACAAAATACAAAATATTCTATTGCCGACAAAGCCCTTTTTATCTCAGAATATATTACAGAAAGTTATGCCCCGGTCCAAATGACACAAGGAATGTTATGGTGTTCTAGGTTTCTTAGAACGTAGTTTGACACAAAGATACGTTTATTCCTCCGACCTTTCGCTAAAATCTGTTTTCTACTTCTTCTGACGTGACGCATTGTATAATAAATACTTAAAGTATATTTAGTTGCGATTGTGCTTCCGCCAAGCAGATTAGTCACGGATATATTCTTAAACAAACATTGATTACTTTTCATCCTTTTACAAGATTATTATGATTTTCATATCCATCCAAAGTTGTAAATATTGTGATGGAAAAAGCAAAATATTTCATGACTGATAAACGAAAATAAGTTAATAGCATAGATTCAACGTGCGACCATGCAAATTATATTTAACTATTATTGACATACTTTGCTTTTCTGCTTAGAAGGTTACACATAATGCCACATTTTGTATTTTAAATGCAACGTGTTCCTGCAGTACTTTGAAATAATTACAATTTTACGAAACAATATTTATAATAATAATTTGATGTTTACATTTGTAAACTATTCAAGATGTCTAATTGCATAGACCTGTATCCCTAATGGAAAACTATATATCGCATTGAACAAGTATTATTTTGTTATTAATGTAATAGGTTTGATACTGAAACAAGTATTAAAGAAATAATTTTTGTACACATTTTTGCACTCATAAATATTTTTAATAGTTCTTTATCGGAAGGAGTGTTTCCTAACATATATAACAGAGCTAAAGTGAAACCTTTACACAAGAAAGGAAACAAACTTAATATTGGAAATTACCGACCAATATCTCTACTACCCACTTTCTCAAAAATCCTAGAAAAATTGTTCTATAAGCGTCTTCTAGATTTTTTATCAAAAAATAACATTCTCTCTGACGATCAACACCGTTTTAGGAAATCCTTTACCACTACAAGCGCCATATTTTCCTTCTTAAACGATGTTACCGCATCTCTAGACCGTGGAGAAAATCCTCATGTTGTTTTTCTTGACTTATCCAAAGCATTCGATGTCATCGATCACGGAATTCTCCTTACCAAATTGCATTCTTTAGGCATTCGTGGACTTCCACATCAATGGCTAACTTCTTATTTAAAAGATAGATATCAACANCAGGTCGAAATATCCTATACTAAAAATAAAATACTTCAGCGTTGTCTTTCAGAAACGAAGCCACGTACTTGCGGAGTACCCCTAGGATCAATTCTCGGCCCTATACTCTTTTTATTGTATGTGAACGACATGTCATCATCCACATCAGATTGCAAAATGGTTCTTTTTGCTGATGACACTAATTTACTATGTAAACACGTCAATGCTCAAAAAGTTTTGTCTAACTTTTCGACTTGGTTCCATGCGAATCGTCTCATTGTAAACACTGACAAAACAGTGTCTATGTCATTTCACAATAGTAATACAAAATCTTTNCGTTACGAATACAAAATTCTTAGGTCTCCATATTCAAGACAACCTCAGATGGAATTGTCACGTAGGCAATCTTAATTCCCAATTAAGCAAATTGTGTTACGCATTCCGAAACTTAGTTAACGCAGTTAGTCCACGTATTTCCCGTTGTGTATATTTTGCAAACGTTTACTCCCNNATATCCGGTCAGAGAATTCAAACTTCCAGAATTCAGAAGAGGATAGTTCGGATAATTTGTAAATCTCACCCCCGAAACTCTTGTAAACCTTTATTCAAGGAATTAAATATCTTAACACTTCCCTCCATTTATATTTATGAAACGGTCTTGTTTGTTAAGACCGAATTACTGAAGTGCCACCCTTGCTTTATACGAAACAGTCTCGCTCACGAACACAATACTCGCAATAGTAATAATATTCATCG
>NNCF01126193.1:854830-903925 GCA_002313205.1 Laupala kohalensis
CTGCCTTAGGGCCCTTGATCGGAATTGATGGGATGGTCCCTTGCTTGCTTCCGGAGAGTAAATTAGTTTATTGTCCTCCACGTGGTCATACGCAGTTTGTACTGTTTTTTGACAATAAATTTATTATTATATTTCTAAAATATCTATTTCATGACACTGCAGAAATGTATATTCCAAAAATTATAGAACCGGTTCATCCCAGGGGTAACATAAAGTTATAGGATGAATATGAAAATATGGATTGCCAAAATAACATTTGGTTGTTTGAAATTTAGGTTGTATTGTAGTAACCAAGTTCTCTCTTTTGAAATATTTTACATTTATATATTTTTCGTTCTTTCGAAAGCCGATATACACGAATTTTACTCGAAATCGATATATTTGAGAGAAAACCATTTACTAGATAGAATACTGGGCGAAAAAAGTTTTGATTCATGTAAAAAAAGCTAATGCGCTGTATCTCATCAATGTGTAAACAAGAATAATTTCTGAAATATGTGTAAATCGTCCCTTCACATGCTCAATTGTGTTAAATATAATTGTTCACTTCCTTCACATATTACCCATGGTATTACCTCCCAGAATTATCCAAGAGTAAGAACACGTCCAGTACAACATCTCTTGTGGTTGGCTCTAAGTACATTTCTTCCTTCAGGTGATTGTCTCCCAATTTTTGAAAATATTTATCGGAATCATCTGTCCTTTTTAGCAATCTACTCGTGTTTCCTCAGAGATCAATCATCTTTGAGTATATAGATAGGTATGACCACATAAAAAAAACCGCTAATCTCTTAGCAAATTACCATGTCTTATTACCCCGACTCCATAAAAACGTATGGTAAATGAAAACATGGAACTGTGGGGTCTACAAATATGCTAGAAGATAATAAAAATTATGTTACCTTTAACATTACTAAAAATAAAAAATAAGACAAAGACATCTAAAAATTTGCCCACTGTCGTGCAGTAAGTTGCAATGGAGTGCAGTAACTTCGACTTTCAATCTTGTGAATGGCTCAATTTTCATAAAGTTGTATTTCGTCAATTATTGTGTTCAAAAGTGCCGAATTGTTGTATTTCACCTACAGTGTCACCGACTTCAAGTTGTGATCATCTTGTATTTTCTCTGACACACAGTGACGCACAGATCATTTATTTATATTGACCCCTTGTTTACACTTACCCCACCGGTTCCGAAATAAAGACGAGTCGATAATTGAATGAAGTAACGAAGAGTTTATAACGAATATTAATCAGATTGTTTTTCGAAGAGACCGATCAAAGAATAGTTTTGCGTTGCAAAGGAATTCCGACACAATTTGCCGGCCGGCGCGATGTTGCACCGGCGCGGCAGCGTGATTTAGGCAAGGCGGCGACTAAATTAATTAGTGGAAGGGGTTTACTTAATTACGATCTGTCTGAACCGGAGAGTGCAGCGCACGGCTAATAACCCTGGCGGTTGGCCGTCGCCCAATTAGAGCGGACCGGAAGAGGCTGAGTAGCGAGAGCACGCACTATTAGACCCATTAGCAGAAAATGGGAATGCGCCTCGGGACGAGATGGCAGTGGCGAGCGCGCTGGACAAGGACGCAGTAGAACGCGAAATCGTGTAGCAAGTCAATGAATGAGCAGTGTAATAGCGCGTTCCTACTCAGCATTGTATCCATTAAGCGAGTTGCGTAAATTTCGACATTATATCCAACTTCCCGTCTCGCAGTCAGCAAACACGCGTAAATGGACAAGATGTTGATAATTTAGGATATTTCGCTTGTTAGACGACAGAAATACAGATACCTCATGTCTTGGAAGTGCGGATGAAAATCCATGTAACGGAAATGGACACTACGTATTATGGTTGTAAACACGAAGAAGTTTCCGGACTGATTAGTTTCAAACATACATTTATAAAGCATATTACTTCGATTATTTGTATTAGAACATAATAATAATAATTGATTAAATAGGTTTCCAATTAACAAAACTGCGTATGGTATGTTGACTTTCTTGTATTCCGATGTGAACCAACCTGAGCAATAAATAGAATGCTAAAAATATTGGGCCCTACATAGTGCAGCATGTTATGCAGAAAACCCGAATTCGGCCATTGGACGAAAAAAACGACCAAAACTAGATTTAGCAGTTGCGTTTTCGACAGAACTAGTTTTGTCCAAACTAGTTTTGTCCTCTCAACAATGATGAAACTTCTTATAATCGATGACAATTCTTTTTTACTTTTTTTTTTAGAATTTAGTACGGATCTAATGTTATTTTCGTTTAAGAGGCATAAGGGAAAATAATATACGGCATTTTTCAGTGTTTTTTATGTTCGGATTGGTATAAAAGTATTCATCCCGGGTATATTTCAAGCTTTTATTCAACTTGCTCCGTTCGATGTATGTATAGGTGTGTGTATAGTTTGCATGACAATAGATTATGGTACCATTTTACAAAAAAGAGAATGAAATGGGTGTATGAATGTATTTATGTTGTCCTTCCGTTTCCAAATTGCTAATTTTATTTTTCGGCCACATCCAAGATTCCAATCGAGCTGTAATTTTACAGATATGAGTAGTTTGCATGACAATTTATGATTATGGTACGATTTCACGAAAATCTATACATAAGCTGGTTGAAATGGGGGTATGTTTGTGAACACCAAGCATTCTGGAGTAATTTGAACCAAACTTGGTACACAGATGACTTACTATCTGACAACAAGCACCGTGGGGATAAGACAACCTTGGCACTTCCAGGGACGACATGTAAAAAAAAATTAGAAAAATATTTGATTGGAAAATATAGTTTTCCGTAGAGATGATAAGGACAACCCCAATACGTTCACCATTGACTCACAGGGGAGATAATATGTTCCTAGTTCCCATAAGGGAGGGGGTGTCAACACGACAAGTTAAAATAAAAAAAACGACCGATATTGGTGTAGAATACATCATTTTTGGTACCGCCGAATTGAAGAGTGGCATTCTCAATGCAATTTACACCCACGGTCATCCACGAGGGATATTCACCCATTGGGTAGGGGGTGAAAAGGGGATGAAATTCAACAATTATCGAAATTGGCAGCTATTAGTTTTGAGATCGTAGTTTTAGGGATCTCTGAAACCCGTAGTGATATTTCCGATGACACCAAATTCCACGATCAGCCACTAGATACACATAATATCTCTTGGGAAGAGAATGCAACGTAAAATTTTGAATACTGAGAATTTTATCAGAAATTTTTAAGTTGTATTAGTATTTGTGACGCTTGATCCCTTTGATTTTAAAATTAATATTTAAAAACATCTATGTTTATGCACCTTCTAAGCTCTTCCACTTATAATGAGTGACCAAAGAAGAATATTTTTTATGGTTTTACTTTTTTCATTATCAATTTTTATTTTTTAGTACAGTACTTGTAAATAAAAACTTGTTCTAGAAAAAGTTATTTTACGTTTATTTTATTGAAAGATTACTGTGGCGACGTGGTTAGATATCGCAACATAAAGCAAGTGAACAATCTATGGATTTGATGCTCTTTGTGCCACTTGAGTGACATCTCTCGATTCTTCAGTTTCTATGAAATATCTATTCATACCTCATAGATCCATTCAAAATTCACGCCTTTGATTAAAAAAAAGAGAATGAAATGGTTGGACGTAGAATGACTTAATTAATAAACGAGTCTGTTATTAATTCTCTTGGAATCCCAGAGGCTGTATTCTATGTTTCCTCGCCAGTACAATTTAAAATGACATGACATTACGTAGTATCCAATACTTCGAGCTAGATGGACGATCGATACACGGTCGACCTGTGACGTCACGCTATCGATCGACCGATCACGCGAGCAGTGCGCGTCTCTGAAGCAAGCCCCTATATGTGGACACTCGGGCACTTTTGCAAAACTCGTGCGAGGAGTCAACATCAAATCTTTCATAGTACACTATGACCTTAGAGTACAGTTGTGGAAGGCAGTGGTGTACAGTTGTGAAAGGCAAACGAGTTATGAAGTGGTTAACACCCCTGCGATCAAAGTAGAAGTCCCGGCGCGTTGCCATTTTCAGCTGATCGAAAGTTATCACATATCTTCTCCACATGTAATGTACACAGAAGAAATACTTGCATATTAAGACAGGGAACATTTGTGTCCTTAATCTACAATTATTTAGCACAAATAAAAATATTAGTATCATAAGTAACATGAAACAGTATTAAAATAATAGCTATAATTTAAATAATTAGTTTCATAAGTAACATGAAACAGTATTAAAATAATTTTTAAAGTACTGGTGGAACTTCCTGAGAGTCAGCAGAGGGCATACTTTGGTCTCTTCCCATTGAATTCACACAGTTTCACGTGTTTTGAAAAAGTATGTATCTCCACAGACACTGTCAGATATTTATAGCATGGGGCGTCATGAAAATTTCTTTTCACGGGTGATGTGTAAAAATATTTGTCTCTAGTACATTTCAAACAGTTTCATTATTCATCAACTGTATTGATCTATACACCGGGAATACTTGCAACCGTACAAAATTACAAATATCAATCCTTATAACTCAGAAGTAGAAGAATTCAAAGTAATATAAAATGATGTGATAAAGCATAAATGGAATATTTATGAAGTCTCATTTTTATGCTTAATATGAACTTTGAGATAAGAATATTGAATGGGAGAAGTAAAACTGAAGTCTACTTTTTTATTACGTTTCTTAACATTATAGAAGAAGGGATGCGGTAGGAAGGGTGGCTTTAAACAGTGAATATGAAGAGATTGAATCTTATATTTCTTTGAGAGGGGAATCCCATACGCCATAGTTCTATTTGGTAGATGATGATTAAAACGCTATGACGGCAAATATTATTTTTATTTCGAGTGTTGGCTTGTTAAAATCAACGTCTCTGTTAAAAGTTGATTTAACTACACTGGGAAAAATAAGTTCGTAAACCTAACAAAGATTATAATAATAATAATAAATTTGTTGTCAAAAAACAGTACAAACTGCGTATGACCACGTGGATGGCAATAAACTAATTTGCTCTCCGAAAGCAAGCAAGGGACCATCCCATCAATTCCGATCAAGAGTCCTAAGGCAGAGGCGGATTCAAAATTTTTTTGCTTAAGTTCCTAGATAAGATAAAAAGTTAGCTGCGAGTTATAATACATATATAATGTCAATATGTTTGTAATTTAACGCGAATATATTTGTAAATTTACATGTACAAGTTATTATCGAACTATAGATTTTTCTGAGTATAGTGTTTAAAAATCATAAGAGTTGAAAAAACACTAAATTCACGATTTATTGTTACAATAAACACGCCCCTAGACAAAGCCTAGAGAACCTGTATAAGAAATCCGCCTCTACCCGAAGGAAAAACGGAGAAAAACCCGGGCCAGGATGGGGCTACAGAATTAATGTACATAACCGTGCCAAAGTTGAGTACACATAAAACTAAATTAACATGAGTCATACGGCAACACAATCATGCAAGAAAATAGTTTTTGAAATTGTTATAAGTTATTTTAAAAGTGCTACAGCAATGGCGTGAAAAAGTGATTGGTAGCTAAGTTAAGAAGTTGTTTCAATTTTTACCACTAGCTCTAACTTCGTTTACAAGAATGACAAGGGAATGCGCTAAATAAATCTTGGCAACATTTTCCGCGGAAATTATTTTCAGAAAGAGAGTTGATAATCCACTGAAATATTGAGTTAGTTCGCATTTGTGTCTACCGCGTAGTGCAAATACGGATCGACCAACAGCTTCTAAATTAAGTCCACGCTTTCTAAATAAGATTTCGAAAACACTTCGGGGCGATTTTTTCGAAATTTCATTCTGGTGTTGTAAAATAAATTTTTAATATTCCTGAGCAGCAAACGCGGAGCGCTGAAATCCTGTCCGCGTGTTTATCCGTATGTCCTTTTATTACTAGAGAACCACGTTATTCCTTTTTAAATTTATGGGTAATTTATCTCTGAAAAGGTTTATTTAAATTTATCTCTGAAAATTTAAATTTATCTCAGAAAATGTATGAGTATATTTTGTTATGTTTTAAAACACAAATAATAGACAAAGACGATATTTGAGAACTGAGTCGGAAAAATAGGCTAGTTAACGTTCAGTGACTATAACCTTGAGAAGCAGTATTATTCGTCTATAAGCTAATATTTATGAAGATTTCGTTTCTTTCTAACTTACCACGGATATTTTGTGCAAACTTACTAGTTACCCAGAGTAAGAAAATGGCGTGGTAACTTATTTCAAATTTTGATGGTAGCATTTATTAATATAAATGCTACCATCAAAATTTGAAATAATTTACCACGCCATTTTCTTACTCTGGGTAACTAGTAAGTTTGCAATATGCTCGCAGAGAAAAGATGCACGTATTTGAGACAATCCGCTTATTTTTCTCAAATTTTCCTTCTAGTTATCTATTTCCTTATTGTTATAAGATCATCATAATAAAGCAATAAAATTGTTATTTTATTCAAGATACAATCATGTGCAATGCAAAAGAAGAAACTGATTCAAAACTGAAGTAGAAATACCTTAGATCTGATAGGAACTCCTTTATTTAAAGAATTATAGAGTGGACATTCTTAAAAGTATGCAGTATATCGTCTTGCTCATTAGAATTCCATGTAAACCATCACCACCTTTTCTATACTTCAGATGTAACATACCATCAGTGACCTCAGTGACTGAATAGAAATTAACCTTCAAACTTAAAGAAGATGAAGGTGACAAGACGTTTTGTATGTCTTGTAACGATTTCCATATGCTGTCACATAAAATCTACAATGATAAATAATCTGAATATAAGACACTCTGCCGTAGAAATGATAATGTGTCTCTTCAACTCGATATTTACAACCGGTGCATATATGGACGATCTATTTACGGAGTCATTCCATTCGCCACCTATGACCATCAGCATGCTTAAAAAAACATTATTTTTCATTAAAACAAAATTAATTTTTGAAATCACCATTTTTAAATTTCTTCTCTCTTCTCTTGCCTCCCCTCTTCGTCGACGTAATTCAAGCATCATAATTCCATTTAAGGGTCTTTAATACTTCTTTTCCACTAAGCATATTCTACAAACACTGCTTATTTTTGTCAATTTATTGAACACTCTGACTATCCTATTCCTTACATTGTCAATTCTTTTTACCTATTTCTTTAACTTTTTTTTTCAAAACAGTTTCTTTCTTCTTATCTTTTTGGAGCACCTCTATCGTGAATGCTGTAAAGTGTGCCATAATTTACTTATTATGTTAACATATATCACAACTCTGTATCATTTCTTCATATTTATCACATGTAATTTATCTAGCTCATTAGAATTCCTCATTTCCTCAGTAAAGACCAAACATGTCCGTACAATCTCAATATCCCAGAATGACTGATGTGCCACAGTTTCTCGGTCTTTTCCGCACATACATTCATCATTACTACTTCTTGTCCTTTACCGCACTCACATTTAATTTACTTGTAGTCGAACGTAGCATTTTTTTGGTGAGAATGTACTTTACGACAACTATCATCAAAGGAAAGGATGTTGATGGATTCTAAAAGGATGTAATACCCTTTTCTTGCTATAAAATTGTTCTATGTTGTCATGTGGTGAATATATGTACGTGTATATAAAAAAAGAAATTTCAGGTTTATGTTGTATGGTGTACATATAACGAGGCTCACACGAAGAGATAAATCATAACATTCCTTCATATTTTTAATAGCAGCATAATAATAGTGAACCTGCTAACACTAGGAGAAAAATATTCCAAATAAGCCAATTATTTCTGATAAGTGTTTGTCAACTGTTACCATGGCCAATTTTTATCAACAAGATTCATAATATTTTGCAATACACGTTTTTGTATCAAGAAACAAAATATTAATATCAATTATATCATTCTAACAATTACATTGGTATCAATTGAATGAGCTGTATTAGTTCAATAAAAATATCACCTGAAGAGTTAGTTTTCGCGGGAGACTATACATACAATTCAGCAATTACTGCATTTTAATGTTGTAAAAATTAATTTTACTGTCGAAATATTTTATGATAAATGGTCAAGAATTATTTAAATCAATAACAGATGATAAACGCTATTAGTGAAAAATTTCTAAATTGAAAGTCCCTGCTATTTTAGTTCGAATCGTGTTAGTGACATGTATGTTCTCAATAATCTCAAAGTTTATTTTCGTTTTTAGTGAAAATGAGAAATGTGTTATATAAATTCCTTATTGTATTATATACTTCCCTCGTTAAATAATCGAATTTTCACTTTATTAAGGCACAAATCTTATGTCATATCTTTCATAACATTTTCTTTTTCTTTTCTTTTTTGCACAGAACAATTTTAAGGCAGTCATCTCGCGGAATTACATTCCACCCTTAATAGAAAATAAATACTTACTCGGAATAATAATAAGTTACGATGTGCACAGAGAGGTGGGTACGAAACAAAATGCTGTTTTAAACGAAAAATCTTTCAAATAAAAAATCACAAACTAATTTTTTGCGCACATTTATGATATAAGTATATTCAAAATAATACTATCCTTAAAACTCAGTCAAATCAAATTTCGTTATAAAATCCAGACGAGATGACTTGTGTTCAAAGTGTACAGGGTTAAAAGATCATCCATGACCTGCTGAGACACGCGGTGCTTAAATGTGAGAAAAATTACACAGTCTGTGCACTTCGGGTGCCAGGAGACGAACAATTTTACTTTTCTTTGATCATTAAGATGCCTTCTTTCTCTCGTTTACGAGGTACTTTGCGGGCGCTTCTCAGAAGATAACCGTTTTCAATATTCTGACGACGAACGGTGCGTAAACAAAAGGTCTGTGTGGGTGGATCTTTACAAGAGTGGTCGTAAGTTTTGTGTTAGGGACGAAATGGGAAACCCGTTTCACTCGTCGAAATCGTTTCACCAGTTCATCACACTTGTGTCTTAAATGTTGATATATTTAATTCAAAAGACCGCTGGAATAGTGATCTACGAGAATTAGTATTATACGATTTTATGTGTTGAATGAATGTGACACAGCTAGCAGAAAACGGGTTCTCACAAGTAATTTATCAGAGAAACGCATGTAAATCTTTCAAATCAATCTTGATCCCGATTCACGTACTATTTTCATGACACTTTCTTACTTGTTAAGTTTGCACTAAACGATTATTCGAGAGTTTCTTCACGTATTGCTTAACTTCCCCTATGTATTCTACTTTATGTTGTGAATTTGTCCATCTGTTTGTCTGGATTGATACGGTTCAATTAGATGTCCAAGAGATTGTAATTTGGGTCGCATAACTTGGGTTTGAGATTGTCATTCGGATAGGTTTCATTTTGATACGACATCCCAACTCTAGAATAATTAAGAAAAAGTTTCCATGATTACCATGAAAAAAATTGAAAGTTCCATCTGTCAAGCAACATTAGTTCCTCCAAATACTCAAATAATATTGATTTATTGCCTTAATCAGTCCCAATAATAAGATTGGAGAGACAACTCTAACATTTCGAAAGAAAATATTTAAGCGACAAATTGGTATCAAAATAGCGAAAGCTCTGTTTATGACAATTATTCATGGTTACAAGTGACAAAAGTATTGTATTATTGACTGTTCATGCAACTTATATACTCCAGCTTATTTATTATCAGGGTTAGCTATGAGCTGTGATATTTGACATGGTTGTGGCTGGTACCTACGTTCATGAGTCCTTGCCTCAAGGATGATAAGATGAATTATAGTGATAATGCATTGAATTACAGATAAAAATTACGGATCATTTGAATCCGGGTATCCTTTAAGCTCAGAGGTTCACGTTAACACAACCGAGGCCACCAGGTCAACTAATGTTCCCCCAATAATTTTCTGAATAACATTTTCTCTGGAAATAAAAAGTAATTTTGTGTTATATCGGCACTGTCTGGAGAACTCGTGAGATGATAATAAATCTTAAGTGCGTATAAAATTGAAAACACATCACCACAAGTTGCTAGACCCAACTCCGTAATAATTGGTCCAGAGGCAGTGAATAGAGTGAAGCGTGGGTGGTAAGCATCGGTGCCTCCAGTCGCCCCGCGCGCCGTAGAGCAGCAGCCACTTGTTAGCGCATCGGGTAACTGTACCGCGATAGAGGCGGCGCGGCGCGGCGTCGAGCTACTTGCGCATTACCCCGAGGCATATGGCACGCGGAATACGTCCATCGTCAAGTTCGGCAGAAACAGCTACGAGAGGAGCATTTCGTACCCCTGCACTCGTCTCGTCCTCGCTCCGATGCACCCTTGGTAAGAAACTGACACACAGAAATTCCAACATGTGCACGCTGCGTCGTATTCCAACACTTTTATTATTGTAGTATTTGTAAATGGGAAATGTAGCGTGCTATTGAAGCTTATCTACATAGAGCGATAGGAGGTAGGAGTTGGGTGGAAGGCTATTGTTAATAAGTGTGCCGTTTAGCTGGGTTTACCAACAACTTGGTCCACGTGGAGGGGTTAGTAGGGGTAGTTAGTACTAGTTAGAGTTATTGATACTAGGAGGAGGTGGATAGAGGAAGGGGGTTCGCTTTTAAGTAGTCACAGCTATATGAACTAGGACACTTGTGGTACGTAGACTGCCGTATGTGGTACGTAGACTGCGAAGGAGATCATATGTGAACGCTACTCTTCGACCCTGACTGACTTAAAGGGTTGTGTAATCTATAAAAAGAAGCAGATTATGATCATATCGTTTACATTCATTGGCTTCAAACTTCATAAATAAAACTACATAATGTTCGAATTGTGACGATTTCATTGCGTAATATTGTTTTCGAGAAAAAAAATGAAAACTCGACAATGTTAAATACATGAACTTTCCATTGAAAGATTTTTTTTGTTTTAAACTGAAATGAATCGTCTAATAGGCACATTCCAGACTTCATTACTCCAATGACATTTGTTTAAATCATTAACTTGGAAGTTACTATGAATCGGTCATTTGGAATAGCATATTTTCAGGGAAAAAATGTTAAAAACAAAAACAATTTCGCTGGAAAGTTGTGACATAAATTATACATTACTTTGCATACGGAAAAAGGTAAAAGAGACAAGGGCACGACAATAATGGAGGAATGGTAGAGACGGAGTTCCTTTGGCTAGTATTAAATACAAGTAATCAGCAATTCCCGGATTCCAACTAATGGAAATCGTTCAATATTTCCATTAACTCGAATTTAAATCTCAAGAAGTTTGAATATGATATTAAAACCAAAGTTGTTGTTTTTTGTTTTCTTCCCTTTTTTAATCTGAATGTATGGATCTTCGTTATCAATATTCAGCCAGCTCTTTGCGATGATAAAACCTCTTGTCGTAGAGTACATGTTAGTTTGAGAAATCAACTAATTTAAGTATACTAAATAATTGTCCTATCGTAAACATTTGAAACCAAATATTTGGTGTAGTAATATAAACTCTGGCACATTTAACTTATACTAGGACGCAAAAATTTAGGCAATGTATTGTGATGTAACGTAGTGTAACAATTTTTCATGATAATATATTCGAGAATGTTGGTCTCATTCTCTTTTATTTTGCGTTTAATTTTAATTTCATATACACTTATTATTAATTTAATTCTTCCACTATTATAAACTAAAAGTTTAAAGAATAAAGAACGGAACTAGGAATTTAACATATTCCAAATAAGTGCCAGCATTGTAACAAGAAACTGTATGAGTAGTCTTTCCGGTCCCAAACTGCTGCGAACATCGAAAAATAAGTGGTACAGCGTCACTCAGAATTTCCTGAGGAAACCAGAAAACAAGATACCTCCCACTTTGACCCCTTTTATGTGTTTCTTCTTTCCTTCCCGTCATCGATATATTTCCCGGAAATAGCAGTTCCTCGTGACTTATACGAACGTAATAGTGCTATAAATGTCTCGCGTCCCGCAGGTAGAACAGACGTAGGCTTTGTCTGCAATGATTACAAACCATAACGCACTAAAGGGGAGCCGACCGTTCATATCTTAATTAACACGGCTATTAATGATAGACAGCGGGTTAATGAAGCATCGTGTATGGCACGATGAGGCGCTCGGGTCAAGAAGTCAAGGACCGCCTCCTTGTGTGGGCGATCACCTGGCCGCTAAAATCATTAAACTTCAGATAACTTGAAAGAGTCCCTACACTCAAATATTTAAAAATTCGGAAACGTCGTAACTATGAGGTAAAGTATCCTCTTTGAGTTTGGGTGTACTTCATGGTAATTCTATTCGTTAACAACAGTACGGAGCAGTCACAACTTGAATAAAATCATTGAATGAATTTCAAATTATTGTACCGTAATCACGTGCTCGAAATTTTCGCAGAAGAAAAGGATTGTACTTCTGAAAAGAAACAATACTGTGAGCCACTTAACTCTTCTATTTCTTATAATCAATAACAATTTCATTCGACAGTCGATGTCATATTTAACAGATAATTTCAAATTTTCAATTCTCTTCATTTCTCGTAGAAATAATATGACACACTTTTCGAAAAATCTTAGTATTAAGTATTGAAGATGCGTACAGTTGTGTAACGCTTATGAAATAAGATGTTAAGGAATATTATGCAAACTATCATTTGTTATATAATTTCTGTTTCGGTGCTTTATAGAAATATAAAGCATATAATTATAAACAGTTCAAATAATTGCATAAGCACGTGGAGCACACAAAATTACATTACTTCCCAGGAGCGAGCATTGAACTATCTTAACCATTCCGATCAAAGTACCTGAAGGTGAATCATAGTAAACCAGGGTCGGGAAGGGAATTATATAGAGAAGGAGAAACATTTATCGAGAGTTCTAATATTAAAAAAGTGGTGCAACAAGTACCTTATTTTATAAAATGAAGTACAAAACACGTGTACATGTGATCAAATATAAGTAAACTAGCTTCAAAACGGATTAAAATCATTAAAAACATTTGGAACAATTTAAAAAAAGATGCAGTAATCTTTACGACAAAAGATTATAAAATACGAACAATTGTCACTCTTAGGCATTGGTTCATGACAATGTCAATGGACAAGTACCAATTTTTCACAAAGTATCAAATCTTATTGAGAAGAAGTTAGAAGTAAAACATTTTACTTTAGTTTCAGAACAATTTTCTTTGTAAAATGCGTATGATATGACCGTAAGTTGAATAATCTATGAAGAAACAACATGAACAAAAGGGTTATTAGTTTTAGTTCATACAATGACTTCGAATTAAATTAAAAAATCTTCCTGTATCCCACTGTTATAAACGATTTCTCAATACACCTAAAAATGTCAGAAAAAAAAGAAAAATAGTGAAAAGTGTCTATTCTTGTGATACTGATAATAACAGTCACCATTATGTCTTCAAAATTAGTTTTGTTTTTGAAGTTAGAAGTGAGATACCAAATGTAAATGTTCTAATATATATTTGATTCCCCGGCTCATTCATGATACTAAGCAAACTATTTTCACCAATAAATACCTTACATCACGTATTATGAAACTTTCAGAATATACATTCTTGACACGATTTGCAAAACGTCTCAATATAATTTAGAAGATAAATGTACGTTTTATTTACATCATATGTATAACTGGGGGAGTAACTATAAATTTTGATCAATCGAATATTTAAATATTCATAAACAATTCCACAATGATGAATAAGGTATTGTCGTGGAACCAAAATACATGTTTTTCAACGGATCACTGGCGAATAGTATGCAATATTTTTTTTAAGAATTTAGATGTGAAAAATGCATTGCAAAAGAATGCCATAAAGATTCAAAACTAAGAGACAAAAGATGTAGATAGAATACAATATAACTGGAAATCGGTGGTTACGCTGTAGATTCACTGTTTTACACCATGAATTTAACCTCTTTTTAAACGTGCTACCCACTTAAGAGTTGGTATGTATTTTCTCTGATATCCGATTTATGTGTTTCAATCATAAAAGAGTCAAGGCTTTAATAGTGCCACCTCGATTAATGTGGCTCACAGACCGAGTTCAACTAGAGCGTGTAGCCGAAGAGACGGTACCACGCTTATCACATACATCTCTCGATTGCGTCTCTAAAAGTCACTGACCGGAAATCTGGGAACTAGTGGTTTGCGGGATCATGTAGCGCTTATGAGAACATTTCATTCGTCTTACGTCGATTACCCATAAGGGTCTGACCCTTCTAGGCATCCCATTGGTTAGACATCCCATTGGACGAGAGGAGGTAGAAATAGTAGTCAGTGTAGCATATTCTAGGGATTAAACTTACTGGATTTCGCGATTTGAAGAGAGGAATTTATTTTCCTTCATAGTTTCATCCGTCTACAAATCAAACACTTCCATAAACGCTACCATAACTACTATAGGATATTTTATTAAATGCCCCTGAGTTCTAATAGTGCGGAGAGTACAACAAAAATCGCCGAAAAACAGTTACAACCATTGGATTAGTAATTTTGTTTTGCATACACCCAAGTGAAAATTTTGGTACTATGAATGTTTCAAAACTTTAAATGTTAAAAAGGGCGTGATATTTTTACGTTTTTTGCCGGTACGTCGACTTCACTATTTTTTAATAAAACAAACTTAAAGTGACAAAAATAATTCTTATTCAGCGAACGATTACTGATGTGTTTGTGACAACATTTATTAATTTCAAGCTCCTACATGCGAAATATAATGAGTTATTAATTTTTTTCGAAAACACTGCTAAAAACGACCACACGCATTATTAAGGAATAAAATTTATACTGTCGCACTCAGAAGAACGCAATTGAATTAAAATGTATAAAACTATTTACTCAGCCTCCATCAAGTGGTAAATAAACCCATGTTTTGAATAATCGTTTCAGCGGTGCATTACAGTCACGCGCGTTGTTACCAATGCCGTATTCAGTCGTCAGTTGTGGACTCCACTGACTGCTGCAGCTTTAACAGGTTGGAGTGGCAACAACACCACGAGACATTTTGTACTTGCTCAAACAACTAATCAATTTTTAAATTGCCAGTTAATATTAAAATACTTGCTTCACGTCTGTTTAATGTTAAAGAAGAAAAAGCTGATTCAACTGATTGACGGGTTCGCTGGAGAAATTTAATTTAATATTTGAACAATTTACTAACTTTACACTATCAATACCTGTCATACCATTCACTGGTAGTGGCCTCAATTGGGCGATGAAAATCGAATCACAAAATTGATTGGATGTTGGAATGTGGAAAGGGATACCTAAGCGTAGAGACTGTTGTGTGGGTTGCTTAGGAGCTTACGTTGTCACCTACATTCAACTACCAAAGTTTTCTAATATTTCGCATTGAGACTTTTTTTATGAAATTTGTAAAGTTCAATTAATTTATCGGTAGAAATAGAACTTAAATTCCACTACCAGATATTTCCGAAGAATTTTTAGAAAACATTTTAATATTATTATTACATGCTTAATGCGACGGAGTAATCCATTCTTTAAAAATGAAGTTCAATTTAACTCCACTATATTATAACTATTTAGATTAAGTTAAATAGAAATATAACAACAATAAAAAAGAAAGAAAAATAGGTAGAAAAAAAGGAATATATTTTTTAAAATTGGAAGAAAGAAAAAGCGAAAGAAAGAAGTCTCGTAAGAAGCTAATTTCCTTGTCAGAGAGTAGAGCTCAAATTGAACAATCGCCTAGCGGGAATAGCTTGGTCGTGGGACAGCAAGCGGTGGCGTATCGAGGTTGAATGCTCGCCGGAAACCTTCGCAGTGGTTGGCAGTGGTGGCAGCGACCGGTGGTCGGCACTGACCCTGCGACCCGGCCCGCTCACCCCGCGCACGAGTCGTTGGTTGCTTCAACGGCGACGGTAACGAAGATAGGGAAGGTAATGAAATGGCGTGACTATAGAGAGGCGCACTTTTCTATATCTGGGCAAAATAATCTTTGATAATTGGACTACATAAGTAACAATCTATAAAAGAATAGAAATTGCTAATCTTTAAATTTTGTGTAATTATTTATATATTTTCCGCTCCATAAATGCTTGGTACTTTCAGCAATTGATGAATTATTGCTGTTCGCATACGATAAACGTCACTTGTCCTTACCTATTTAAACTTATCTGAAGTTGATTATGTACTATTTCTAACAAACCAAGTCTGATATGCTTTAGCTCGATATACCAGACAGAAGAACATGAATCTCCACTTTGATCAGTTTAGATAAATCTCATCCTATAAAAAAAATATTAAATAAGATTTAAATATTTACATGTGTAAAATTATGTTTCACATTATTAAAGTCAATATGAACGGTATTATGTTTTTGATTTCATGAATTTCATGAACTAGTAATTCCCTAATTGTATTCGTGATTAAAAATAAAAGAAAGATAGTTCATATCTCTTCAGAAGTAATCCTACCTTTTTTCATATTTAAATGATGAAATGTTCCCATGAAAGTGAAAATACAGACATTTGGCTACTCTCATAATCATGACAACAACAAACAAAAAATAATATCGTGAGATTTTTAATAATCTATTTTTTCATATGGATATGACAATTACAAAAATTGATGCTAAGAAGGTATAGAGTCATAATGATGGTTTTGGTTCAAAATTATCTCCTAATGATGAAATAATCGGACGTGTAGAAGAGTTTTAAATGTTGAATAAATGTTAGCTCATTTAACGAAGTGAAGTGAATTTTCGAGTTTGTCTAGGCCTATTAAAGAACGATGAAGTAAGGTGTTATTCATATAATAAATCAAATTATCTACATTAAAATAAAAGTAAACTTACTTTTCTTCAGAAACATTGATTTTTCGATGTGTCAATTTAAAATCAGTACAACTTTTGTGTCATATTTTCTCATTTTTATTTTACAGTTGGGATATATACTACGTAATACATCGTGGTTTTAATACTTCTGATCCTTATGATATGGAAATGTTGGCACTCAAGATTAGCTAATAACTTCCACGAGTTCTCCGATTTCACTCAACGATGGGGAAAGTACGTCTATTCGATCAGATGTAGTCTATCTAATGAGTCATAAGCCAAAGCCAGTACCCATGTGGGTTAGGGTACAATCTTGATGCAATGTCAAGAAGCAAGTATCTATTTGCGGCATTTTTGGAAGATTTTTCAAAAAAAGGTTTCTTTCTTATAAGACGATATTTTCGAAATAACATGTGGATTACTAATAACGTATGAAATAAGGAAGTAATAATGAATGGACTACTTAACGATGGCAGTATCATGAAAAATACAGCTTAATATGTGCCAATTAAATGAATACATAAAAAATATAGACTCATTGGAATAGAACATTCTAAAAGTGTGTTCGGGATATCTTTCTTTACGACGTGCGACGCCCGTGCTGTTTACTTAGTTCAATGCTAATTTGCTCATCGCGTAATGAGTGTGGCAATAACGAACGGTAGAGGGAAGGTAGAGGATAATTGCTGACGCAACTAGAGCGTTTGCGGCACGGCTGGCGCGACGCCACGCGGTAATGCACAAGAAGGCGAGGGGAAGGGGTAAGAACGTGTGTGCAGACGGCCACCCGTCCAACCACCTCAACGGCGGGCGCTGCGTACGGTGGCGGGACCATTCAGAGTGCAACCACAGCCGAGCACTCACCTAATAAACCTGCTGTTCTTCAGTATTGCATACTACAGTCGCGTCGTAACAAAAAGCTCCCATCTCACATATGATGATTTAAAAGACAGAGTATGAGAAATTCTCACCGCCATGACCTTCAGAGTTCTAACGAAACAGATAGTCTTGCGTCATGAGCTTGTAAGCTCTAAAATCGAGTTCGTCTACGAACTTGTGACTTCTCTGTGACAATGTCTTAGGAAAGAAGGAATTTACATTGAAAATAGCATTAACGCATCGGTAAAATTATAACAAAAAAATATATAATGCTATAAGTTACATTATGAGAATTTATATTGCAACTGTAAAGTTGTGTGAATTCATAAACAATAAGTGAATGCTACATCGCTTAGTCCCCATTATTATTAGCTTTACGTATTCTGATAGCCCTGACCACCTCAAGTCATCTGAATTTCTAAAATGAAAGTTAATTAGCAAAGCGTTTATTTGTGTAATGACGATTGAAAGACTTATCAAATTGATAAGTCGATTGGAATTGATATCTTGACAATCTCCGTAAACACCCAACGTAATTAATGAACAATCCGTGGTCACAGGATGTAAGTAAACTATAACGAGATAAACGATTAACAAAAATTCTCTTCATATTTTTCCAAATAAGCGAACGGCGTATTATAATGAAGTAGATTCACTGGTGCGCATGCTCCTAGACCGTTCTTGCACCTGCTTGTGCACCCATTGGCGCCACCGCCCCCATTGCCCGTGCAGCGCTTGGAATGTGGGGAAGTGTGCCAGTTCAGCCGCATTCGCAAGTACGCTGCGAACAGGCGCCAGCCGGAGACTTGCACTTCCCGTCACGGACGACATGCAAAGGGCGCCCCGGGCGTTTCCGACACACGCCGCCCTCCATTCACGTCGCTCTTGAAATTTTGGCAGGGAACATTGTATCTCGACTGAAGGAATTAACTACTGCTAACAAAATTTTCTTCAAGTCATATTGCTGTGAGAATCATGATGTAGAATTATAAGTGTGTCTTTTCTTAGGCAGCGAATAATACGTCTATCTTAGAGTCTCGACTACTTTGATTTACGTTAATAAAATTTACGTATTATTGAAATTAAAAGAAATTATTATTAAGAAAAGAGTTCCGTGAAGAGAAAAACCAAGTTCCTTAAAAACACTAAAATTCTAATTATCCTAAAATCCTTAATCCGCTAATTTATGAATATCGAAGGAAAGATAATGGAACTAGTGGTGAAAAATATTATCAGAAATCTTATTTAAGATATTGTGGGAAAACAAATGTGTCGCAAAAATAAATCCTTATATTGATATGAAACTCAATTGTTTCGTGAAATAGAATCCTGAGACCTCACATTTAATTGAAACCAAATAATACATATTTATTTATACAGATTAGTATGTTAAAAAACTACATTTTTTAAAAATTATCGTAAATATCAGGATTTTATGCATAAAATTGATATCCTTCATCATTATACATTAATATATTATTTTTTTGTTTCAATTTTTAGTTTTAAATACCCAGAAAAATACAAAAAGAAAATTTTGAAAGTAAATAAAGTTTATGTGAAAAAAAAACTATATATGAATAACTGATTAGATAAAAACTGTGGTAAAAGGGAGTAATAAGCTCTATTCAAGAAACGTAATTAGTCGTAAAAGCAAAGGAATAATTCTCATTACCCCTCTGCGATGACACCGTAACTGAGAGATTTTCTTGACTGTGAGTGCATTGATAAGGAGAGATCCCTCTAGACGGAAGAGAGCTGCGTGAGCGGCCAATGACTTCCGTCCCGCCCGCTGCCCGCCGCCACGCGCCGCGCCGCCCTGCTGCACGCGCGCCCAGCTTACCTCGCTCGACACGCGCCTGGAGCGCAACGCGGCGGAACGCCTGCGAGCGCCGACTTACACCATCAAGGTATAGTGGCCTCCCTCAACCCCGATGAAACACTACTTCAATGTCTGTGGCTCAACAGTTTCAGATATGTTTTTCTATTTCTTGTAGTGTACGTTAGTCAAACAATCACCCGTACAAGATTCCCATACATTAAACTTCCTAAATGGTTTATCATTTATCATAAACCATCGCGATAACTGAGACGAGCAACAATAAATTTTAATAAATAAATTAAGACCTTCAACCTTTCGATGGACGATTACCATTTATTTTGTGTTTTTCCAGAATACAACGTTTCGACTCATAGTTTGAGTCGTTGTCAGGGGTAATAATTTGTAACGAGATACATAGCAACAGAACTATCGAACATGATGTTAAACGCAAATATAAACTCAAAATATGTATACAAGGAAGCAGATATCACTCAAACATGTTATAAAACTGTATTGTAAAAATTAGATAGATTTTCTGTGTCAGTGCGTAAGTTCAATAAATTGTAATCGTCCATCAACAGGTTGTAATTCATTTATTTATTTTGATATTATGGAAGTTAGTAGTACAATTAATTTTTAATGAAAAATTATTTTTACTTCAAGTAATAAGAAAAATAATGAGTTTTTTGACGGTGATACCATAAGTGGTCAGTGGTTTGTCCTTCAACGAATATTACGGGCAACCAGTCAACTGTGTGCAACGCAGAAAGCGGAGATTCGAGATTCTCGGTGTCATTTGGACGTTCCCTTTTTAACTATAGCGCTCAGCTTTTGTACGTAAATTTCAGGAAACTATTTGTTTACTATACACCTTTAGCGTGCATCCGGTTGTACGTCTCAAATTGTCAGATTTCAATGAGCAATTTAATATCTGGCAGGCGTTTGGGAAGTGTTTGAAAATAATTGTCACTCAATATTTCATTAATAATAAATAACACCCATTTTATTTACAAAAATAAATAGGACCACAAATAAATAAAAATAACATATTGATGTGGGGAAAATAAAAGAGAGGTTGATTAACAATATAAATCAATAACCCTATATACATTGCTTCAATAAAACTGCCTCAATACACTTCTTCAATATCTTCGATTAATGAATCTCAGTATCTTCCATTTCTATTCTATATTCAAATCAATACATATTTAGTTCTTATATAACGAATTATTATATCTTGGATAAATGCCATAACGATGCACTCTTTTCTGCTTCTCTGACATAACCGTGTACGGTTGTTATTGCTATAAGAAAACGATAAGCGGCGCTGACTGTCTCCCACCAATATGCTTTCACTCATCCTCTCCTTAGAGGGGTGGCTGCATGGTACGAATTGCTCTTTTAAGGTCAGCGTAAGATAATGCCCGCGCAGGCATAATGCTCACGACGGGCAGCTGTGGCCATCCCCATTCTTAGCATACGCCGCCTTTTTCAACCTGTAAGGATTCCATCATTCCTCCACTCACTATAGCATTATGGCATCTTGTTGGTACATTCAAGAAACCAGCGTTCGATTGAACCTGCCCTCCAGCTCCCCCATCTTTTCCATTTCCTGTACTTCAGCTGTATCATCGATAGCTACTATCATGTTCTTTCAGTGACGTCGGACTAGAACATTTTGCTATCGTTTTCCGGTTCTTCGTATCTAGCAGTCTTATTTCTTCCATTACTTCCAATAATGATTTGAAATATTGGAACATTACAAAATTGGTTTCTCGATTGAATTTGTGATGATTGGAACATCAATTTCTTCAAAAGGTAATGAATTATTAGGCTACTGGTGATGAATTTGAAATATACGACTCTGCGAAAGCAAATGAAATATTTTTCATTTCTAACAATATTGGCTCCTGATCTACCAAATAAAATAAATATCGATTCTTCAGAAAAAATCGATTCTTTAACAGCGGACTTTTTCCAAATATCTACCAATTTTCCAATCAATAAACTTTCACTATCAAAACTAAACATATAAAGAATCACTAATTTACTTAGAGAAATAAAGAAGAAGATGTGAGAACTACCTTTCATTTTCCTTACCCTCCATTTATTATTTTGAATCTTCATTACCCTGGGCTCCAAAGTTGTCTCCACCTGTTCTTTATTTCTTGGTTTCAATTCTACTCGCTCTTTTACTCCTTTTCTCAATTCTCCAGCTCCCCCTCCCCCTACCTTATTTCTTTCTTTCCTCCCGCTTCGTCCATCCCGTCTGTCACCACAGTTAAGAGCGCCTCCAGCGACGCACTACTCGGTGTTAGTACTGGAGTAATTAGTGCTTGTGGTCCCCTCTGCGGTATCCACTTGAACGCTGTCTCCTCCTATTTAACACCGTCCCTACACAGTCGCCTTCGTAAAATAAAGCTAATTTGCATAACATCATGTGAGCGACACTCACATTGCACCTCAACAAATAGTCCTAAGTCCTCATTACCCCGTGACAAAGAGAATTACTTTATGTATCCCGTAGGGTTGTCTAATGGGATAATATCCATCCACGTTAAAGATAGTTTATTTAAGTATTCAAATAGGCGTTACTTTTTTAACTTTTTGCAAAGTCGTGTCTCGGAGAGCTGTCTACCCTGCCATCTGCATCTTGGGCATACAGATGTAATGCTAATGACACACTATACTGCCTATGAATGCAGTCAAGCGAGTTTATAATATTTCTTTTATGAATAAAAACTTATTATAAATTGGATTGTCATTGATTGTCACTATTATTCATAAAATAAACGCACAACATTATTTAATATAATCATAAAAGATAGATATTTGAATTATTAAACGAAATTACTTGACTGAACTACCTTCAACATTTCTTCGATTACTCTCAAAAAAATGGAGAATCAGTACCAAACTTAAGAATTAGTTTTCGTTTGGTTTGGAATAGTCCTGTTACTGGACAGCTTTTTTGTATTGTAGACACATGTAATCAGTAAGCAATCCACAGCGTCTGAAACCGAATCTCCAGAGTACAAGTACATCGGAGAGCCTTGCCGACTGCCCTGAGTTGCGGGGCTTCGCGGCAGCGTGACGACGAACGCCTAACGAAGGCACTGGCGTGACGTTCCGACGGCGGTGGCAGCGACACTACGCGCCTCCAAGCGAGTACCTACAAGCATCTCCGCGCATTTCCCTTCTCCATTATGTGCACCCTCGAGTGACTCCTTTCAAACTGTATGTGCCAAAAGTCAAAAAACATTTAGATAAATTACCTAGCTGTACAAAAAACATTAAAAAATCGACTGTTAAACTGTCATTTTCTAAAAGAAGCACCACATTTTATATAGTGATAATGAAGTAACATCAAATTTAATAATATTAAATATTTCTCGTGTTCAGTCGTATATAACTTCGAATTATTTTATTCAGGATGACAGTTCCCCAGAATTCCCGTAACACTTTTTGATCCAACAGACTTAAATGAGATTTGGCGGCGCAGATTTGGCGGAATAATTTTTTAATGTGGTAGGAGTATTGTTGGAAGATGAAGCGGATAAAGCCAAAAAACTGTGAACTACGATGTCTCTCAACCGTAAAAAAGAGCGAAAGCCTTCGCATGAGTGGCGAGAGAACAGTCTAGTGGTAGAGGATGACGCCGAAGACAACGGAGAGGCGATGTGCGTGGGCGTTGACGATGGCGACGCCAGCGAAGGCGAGGAGAAGCGTGAGAGATGGGCGTGGGCGTGTTGGAGTAGTATTAAAAAGACGAACTGGAAAGGCGGTGCAGTCAGAGTGTTTGGGTGCTGGTCAACGGGCTGATGGGTGTCAGCGACGTAGGTGTAGGGGAGCGGGAGCAGAGCAGCGGTGATGGTGGTGGTGACGGCGGAGACGTTCCGCTACCCACGGTGAGGCAGGCGCGCACGCACCCCGCGCTCAGCGCGCCCTCGTCCAGAACGTGAACGGTATCCTCAGCTTAGGGTGAACACTCGCTAGCATAGCCCGACCAACAACGTACGCGTTCTCCTTCTGTGGTGTTTTAATTGATGAAGTTCAAGAATTAGTTAACTTTGTGATGAAAATTAAAAACAATTTGGGCGAACGAGCCTCTCTGGGTTGTATATTACATTCGTCGATATTTTGGAAATAGCGATACGGCACATTGAATCTACTGTCCAATCCAAGTGCAGAAAATTTTTCATTTTATACCTGGATTAAACCACGGAACCGAACGCGATGATATTTGACAAAGAAAATAGTTTAGATGTCCAGGGTGAACATAGGTTAATTTCTATTTTTTAAATGTGTGAAATGAAGGTATAAAATGGTTTATGACAATAAATGTTGAAGTCGGGGAAAAAATCCGCTGTATTCGCTTACATAAACAATTAGAGATATCTGACAACAATGACTGGTAATTTTAACTCACAACTTCCAAGGACCTACTCGTGGAGGAGTGTTTGCAACGTCAACAACCAGGTGAAAATTGCGACGGACGAGGACTCGAACCCGGGACCTCCTGCTCTGCCTGCGAAGGGGGATGTGTGTGAAGGGGGATGTGACCCAGGTTCACCGAATCAGCCAGGTGGAGATTGCGTACTGACTTGAGAGTCTAGGCGGGTGGTGCAATGGACAGCACACCAACGACCAGAGCAGGAAGTCCCGAGTTCGAGTCCCGGTCCATCGCACTTTTCACCTGGCTGTTGACGTTGCAATGACTGGTAATATTATTCACCTCAAAGAAATCCACAAAAAAGGCAGTGGCAGTATATGTCTGTCTACAAAGATCAACCTAAATTAACGAATAAAAATAGAAGTAATTAAATGTTTCAATTTAAGTGAGTAATTTAAGAAGAAAGTAATCAATCATTTCCGCATTCAATGCTTTCTCTGTTTTGTGCATTTAACAAATATATAAAAAATCTTTAAATCGTTGAATTTGGACAAATAGTTTAGATTTTACAAGCGTTGTAATGAAATAGTGCAGGAACGCTGCCGCCATTGTGTCTTGCCCGAGAAGCAAAAATTCGACCTTCAGGGTTCCCGGTGAGTAGATTCATTCTGCCTGGGATACTGAGATGCATTAACTTCAAATGTTATGTCAGAGATGGACCACCATTGGGGTTAAGACGAGTAAACAGCCCTAGAACACCCATAGGTAGAGTGGAAAGAGAGGGTCATGAAAAAATATTGTCAAAAAGGGCGGATTTAATCCATAGATTTCGGAACTTTCAGGTAAACAGTGATAAAGAACAACCTAATTCCACATACATGCTAGTTCAGCATAGATGAATGTTAACTATGCCTTTACTCTCCCATGGGTGAAGTGGTGTGCTAGGTTACTTGGTGACACTTCGATTGGTTTGTTTCTCTCGTGGAAAAATTAACGTTGCTAGTTCTCAAGGCTGGTTTCATACAAGAATTTATTTATCTTGCTGGAAGTGAAACTCAAAATGATACTCAAGTTTTGTATTCAATTTATATTATAATGAATTTGAAAATTAGGGTGCTGTGCACTTGTTTTAATAAACCAGTAAGTAAGATTATTTAAAAAGATTTTTTTTTCCTGAGTGAAATAAGATTGGTATAACACATAAGACAAATCCCTGGAAACGCCGGATAATCTATATAAACCAGTACGTTAAAAATGTTGCACTTTCGTAAATCAAAATTAAACATCCTTATTTGCTACTCGCACAACCTTGAAACTTTATGTAAACATTTCCTCGAAATGTTTCCTATAAAAAGAAATACCAACAAGGTGACTAATTCAATAATAAGTAACATTTTTAATCACAAATTGGCAAAACAATTCACTCACAAGCAAGCATTAGATTATGTTGTCCCAAGGACAATAAACTAATTTACTCTCCAGAAGTAAGCAAGGGACCATCCCATCAATTCCGATCAAGGCAGAGGCGGATTCAAAAATTGCAGCAAAAATTCCTAAATAGGATAAAAAGTTACGTACGAGTTATAATACTAATAGCACGTAACGATTCAGTAGTTCATTTCATAGTGTGTTTATGTTCTTAAAGAATTAAATTATAGGTGAAAGCGATAAGTTTACAATGTCAGGGAAGGTTAAGTTAATTTTTTATTTCACAACAATTTTTCATGTTACATTTTAAATGCATTTGCTGATTTCTATAATGAAATTCACTATTTCTGATTTTCTTACAATATATACAACAATAGACGATATTTGTTTTGTTTCACAGAAAACTGTGTTTACTTGCAATGAATATGCATAGATATTATACTGTGAATATTAATAACAGAATTTTCAAGGTGTACGAAATGAATGTTCATAATGACACGAAAATCATAGATGTGTTTCCCCAAGGGCCATTGATAATCGCCACTGCAATCGAAATGAGGCGCGTGCGAATAATGTGAGGATGTGAAAAAGGTGTTGCTTCATTTATTGTTAATTATAAAACCATGTTGCGTAGCGCCGTTTTAGATGTAATTGATTTTATTATCATTTATGCCAATAACTCGGAGAAAAAATATTACAGAATTTTTATTAGAAAAAGATACGAAGAATTTATTCTTTTAATTACAAATTATTCAATAATTACAAATTCATTGGTATTTTTGTGAATATTTATATTTTCACCAATTATAGGGTGAACAAAAAAACTATTTTCTGCTTTAAGATCAAATGTCCACTTGTTGAATCATTTTAATGCAGCAATAAGGCTAGATGGTTTGACACAAGCGTAGCCCCTAAAGGTGGGATCTGGGGGATCTAACCCCCAGCGAGCGCACGCGAGTAAACTACGAAACGGGGAATAAAAACTACGAAACATCTTTTATTTTGCTCCTGGCAGCCTTGACTATTTCAACTATGCATTATCAATATAAACTTTAAATACCTATTCTTTGGAATCCATTATTTACATATTTTCGAATGATAAAAAATACAATTATCCCACTTGGAAATAAAACGTTGATAATTTTTTCATTAAACACGTCTGTTCTATGGATTTCATCAAAACCATTTACGTCGTTCTCGAGAAAATATCTAAAATATACATACATAAATCCATACATACAATTATTGATCGCTTAATATTGTAGGACACGATTAACGGATGATCAAAGATAATCAATTTTTTTTACTTGACAAGGAAATGAGTCGATAAATAATACTGAAATTATATTTATTACAAGTATTGATAAAACCCAGATGTAGAAGTTTGTAGCATAAACGCGAACGTATTCGATATTATCTAATATTCATTGAAGATACTAACATAGGTGTAAATTTAAAACTGAACCTCCAAATCTTCTGATCATAGATTAAAATATTGGTTATAGCGTGCATGACTGTGAGTGATATTCAATCTTTATTTATTTATTTACTAAAAAAAATTCCATCTACTTAACACACATTATCTTATTATTAGGTTAATGCCACCTTAGTGTGAAAGGTGTGCCAAATCCAAGTACTATTCCGTGTTGTTTTATACCTAGTAAAAATGTATATAGCGATAATACATAAGAATTTCATGCGGGTGGGGAGGGAATATCTTGACGACGCAGTCTGCACATCCTTATGAAGCGATAAATTGGGTAGGGATACACGAATAGATTAGTATAAGCAAGAAGGATAACATATTTGTTGAATTATTGTCTTATTCGTCTTTAAACCTGACAATCAACAGAAAACTACGAGAAACATTGTTTGTCCCATCTAGGACAAATAATTCTCTCAGATCTCTTGCATAAATATAATTTCATCTCATATCCGTTTCCTTCTTTCACAGTGGTCTTAGCGGTGGTACCCGATGTCTCCGATGGCATGAATACACCGCACCATTAGAAACTTATTACTTGGTCGGAACGGGATCTGGCCGTTTCCTGGCCTCTCAGCGCGTCAGGGGTACGAACGCCGAATCCCTCGCTATCACGCTGAGTCTGCACTTCTCCAGCGGTGGAATGCCTCTGATGGAAGCTCCTTCGCGCTGACACTGACTACGCATCGCGCCATCTGCTGCTCTCGTCTCTTTGCTTACTTGTTGATGACGGCAGGGTTGCAGATCATTCTACTTGTATCACGAAAAATGGCTGAGCAATTAATTCACACGACGTTAACCTGTTTGAAAGTCATCAGAATAGGTACAGATAATAATGAACACTATAAGTGGAGACATCATGGCATTTATTATGGAATTGCTCAATTTATGATGCAGAGAGGCGTGAATCTGTAAGTATTTAATACAGCATGGAGAGTTCAGAATAGAAGAGAATCCCTATCGATATCAACAAAGGAGAAATTCACAACCTACCAATATATAGTAAAATATGTTAAATTAGAGTTATAATGAAGAGATACAGACTGAAAGACATAGGTAGAAGATATTGTCAGCTTCTCCAAGGGCTCCTCTCCGTCACGGGGAGGTGTCAAATTGAAATAACGGAAATGCGTGAAAATAAAATTGACAGAGAAATTATTTTAAGTCGATATATTGACTAAGAAATATGGACCAAACGTAAAATGAGTTTAATCTTAATAATGAGGGGTTTTTTACTTTGCAACGTATGAAAATTTAGAATTAAATAGTATTTTGGTATTTATATTCTAAATAAATAAATAACTTTGCATGTACATTGTTTAGGTCTATTCACCAATCCATATTCACACGAGTTACTCGATTTAATTAGTTGTTTGCTTTGAGTGATAAACATACGAGTTTGAATAAGTACTTGACATAGAATATGTTCAGTTTTGCAAGTAATCAAGTTACTAGCTTCAAAATTTCTTGTTCTAACTGAGAAATATTTTGATTTTAAATAAATGTCATTTACAAACAATAAATGAAAGATTGGGATGAAGTATGGTATATTGTTAGAAAGCAATAATGGTATAAATAAGGTTACAAGTCTCTTACAAATACTTCCATGTACCTGAGAGTTTTAAAGGAGATTTTTTTTTGTTATGAGAATGAAAATGTGAATTGAGAGTATCACTGGTTAAGGGGGCGACCCGTGGCGCAGTGTGTAACGCGCTCGCCTTCTACCTCTGGGGACGCCGGTTCAAACCCGGTCCGATCCAAGTAGAATCCGAGGTGGTGGACGGAGCGGTGCTCGCGGCAGGTTTTCTCGGGGTTCTCCCGTTTCCCCTGCCTATCATTCCACCACAACATTCACTCATAATCATTCACACCCATTTCATTTCACAATCACCGCTTCAGGGGAGGCGCGTCAGGAAGGGCATCCGGCGCCATGAGTATTCCCCAGCTACAATTAACGAAGCATCATATCCATCCCCATTCGCCGACCCCACATGAACTGGGAATAATAAGGCTAGGCTAAACAATGAGGACAAGTTAAATTTTAAATAGAGAAGTAAGAAAAATACACGAAGAACCACTAACAATTTTGACGACCTGAAATTATAAGCCAATAATTTCATCAATTACACTGCTTCTGACTGTGTAAGATTAATTTGAGGTAGTTTCAAATGTTTGTCTCGAATTCATTTTCAAGTGTGTTCTTCTATGCTCAGCGTCATCACATAAGTTCTTTCATTTGATTGAGGAAATAATTGTGACCTTTGATTAACACAATTGGTCTGCTAGAATGGAAAAGACATTATGACTGAAGTCCCAAACAATATTAGTTCTACGGTCCCCCTCTAAGATTACAACTCAGCTACCTGAGTCAAATTTTGAGGCGATGTTCAGAAACAGAAAATTAAGCACCAAAATGAATCGAATATATTGAAGGAAATGATGAAAAACTATCAAGCCACCAAGAGATGAAATGTAAGATAGTTTAGAAAAAAATCATAAATAAACATCAAGTATATATTAAGTATATATTCATTATAATTGTCACTATGGTGCTACATGCGTTGATTCAATTACATGTTGAATTTGGCTCTCATAAAATTCTCTTTGAAATTCTCACGTAATTAAATTCTTTAAATACCTACCTAATTCAAAAACGGTCTTCACGATTCCATCCCCAAATATAACTTTACTAACTACTAGTGAATGAAATATGTGTTAAATTAATTCGTAAAATTAAAATAGTCACAGGGATAGTAATGAACTTCACGAATCTTTAAAAAATAAATTATTTGGATTTTAGATATTCGTAAAATGAAGATTACGGATGCTCGAAGTGAAAGTAGCTTCAGAAAATTACAATCTGGACTCGTCTTGCCATAAATGGGTTCATCCGGCCCACGATTTTACGTTTTATGCCTTAAGTACCCCTAATGGCGTTGATACTCCGCTCCATTGATGGACGACGTCATCTAACAAACCATAGGCTCATAACTCAAGGCGCTGTCGGGCGGGGAACATGTCTGCGATGGAGACGTTGAGCATTAGATCCCAAGAGAACGTCACAAGGATGGCGATTTCAGAGCAACGCTTTTCATCGCAGAGAAATACTACAACGCAATACATTCTTAAACATTCACTGCCATATCTGGTATTCCTTATAGGAGAGCTAATAACATTGCACAATAAACTTACAGGGGGTATGTTGAGTAAACTTCACTTCAGTTACACTTTACGGTTCATGGATTGTAAAAAAGTTACATTTCGTATCATCGGAATAGTGTGTGAAAAGGAATATATCAAGGAGCAGATATATTACTCGATTTTAATTATACTGCCATTGCTTTCTTTGTGAAAGAAGGTTACAATATACTCGTACAAACATCTAAAGATATTTTTACCTATTTCAAATATCATGTTGAAGTAGTTACTTCTATTTTTTTTTCGGGATCAATGGTCTATTTCCTAATACGTTATCTGTCATGATACTTTTTTACTATTTTATTAAGAATGCACATCCGGCATGCGCTGAATCACAGTCATTGCATTTATTAGCACGTACGCTGTATCACAGTCATTGATTCCCCCTTCGATTTCTCGTAAATTTCCAAACCCAGGCTCCTTACTTCATTGAAGCAGTCCCGTGCGCACCACGTTTCTAACTGATTCTCTCGTTCGAGGACCCGACATGTTAGCACAACAAATATGACGCCAGAAAACAGACCTCGCTCGCACTTAAACAAATGGACGAGTAAACATACCTTTCCGTGTTGTTTGTCGTTACGCAGTCTTATTTCTTCTAAGTATACGTTAAGGGGAAGAGAGTGTCATACTTATGACTTGTTTTCAACATCAAAAATGAATGAATCCGTTAAAAGACAAAGTTTTATGAATATGAGTTCCATCAAAGAACATAACGATGGCAGGGTTAAAATCCCAGATAAAATACGAATTTTCAACTATTTGTTTAAAATATTGTAGAGTTTATGGATAAATTTTCAGAATAAAATATCGTAATATTTCATTTGTTTAAATACGGGTTAGTTTTTATTCAGAGTTCATTATCAAGAAATATTGTTGTGCCATTGAAAATAAGGTTCTCGTTTGCAAAATATTTTCTGAACGGCTACAAATCCTTCCGTTCACATGTCTGCTCAATTGTAACCCTATATGCAAAGCAAGAGGATTGCGACAAGAATATAACCAAATAAAACAAAATCAAACAAATAATATTATTTATAAACTTACTCTAAATTATAACACACAATTTTGATAATATTCCGACAATGCACGAAATAAATCTTTTTCCCATCGAGGCTAATGCCAAACTTCCTATTTTCTCGTTTGTTGAAGTGGTAACGGACACTTTTCGATGAAATAGGGCGTATTTTGCGACAAATCTGAGGCATAATAACATGATAATAACTCTGTAATGTGTTTATTATCTCTACAAGATTATTTACGGAAACAAATAAAGTAACTCCAGAGAATGAATGAATACGCAAGTCCTCGAAATAGTATTCAAAATTTCATTTAGATGACGTACTTTTTTTATTATAAAAATTTCTATCAATAGAGTGAACTGTGGAAAACAATGCTGTAAAATGGTATTTTCACCGCATTCGCAAACCAATGAAAACGTCCACACCAAACGCACGGATTAATCCCTAATCGCCGTGAACGCTCGCATTGGTTCCACGATTCGCTCAGCCCGGACACGAGGGAAGGTGCGGTCGGCCATCACAGGGAGCATTGTTAGAGACGTGGAGGAAGATGATGACGACACTACGAATGGCAGAAGCAGTCAGTCTCTTAGTCGCTACTACTGCTGCAGCCGCCTGCACTACCCGGTACCACCACCGCCATCCACCATTGCCAAGCCGTCGTCTGGTCGTGTTTGGACGCAACGACGCGACGTGACGTTCCAACCATGAACCGCTGGTTCCGAGAAGGCCCGCTCTTACGGTTCATTCATCTCGTCCTGAAGCTGCTTCAAAAATGCCTTCCACTTGTATACCTTTATCTGCCACGCGGAGCTGTGCGGTACTGAGAGCATGTTGTCAAGTTCTAGCAAACGCACATAGTCATTTGCAATTGGATTGTTTGGACGAATCTTATGTACTTCGCAAATCTACCCATTATACATAAATCTTTATCAATATATTTTCTCCCTTTTATTTCTTATTATATTCACATAAACTTTTTTTTTCATTATGTATTCACAAGGAGAAACGTATAAAATATTTTAATTCCGGAATCCAAATGACATGAACGTACTGAAATAATGTGTTTTTACGTTATTTTCACAAATCAAATTCAGAATTCAGATGTTTGTATAGATAATACAAAACGTACACATCACATTTAACATGACTTGTTTCCTGATTTGTTTATCGAATTGTATTAGAGGAACTATTTAAAAGTGAAATACACGTTCAGATCATATCCCCCCTCAAAAATACTAAACACATACAAGAAAAGAAATGGTATCCAAACATTTATTTATTGGATACACACAAATAAATATAAGTATATCAAACTTAGAAAATGTAAAAGACTTTGCACAATGTAAAAGTTTCAAGGTTCATATACAATAATTAGATTAAAACATTGGACAAGGATAACAAAATATAAAATTTTGTTTTGTATAAACACGAGCACACAAAATCCTACTAGTTAAGAATAAGAAACGGTGTTGGTCTCGTCATATTTTTATGCGTGATATTTCTCTTTACAGCAATGATTTTTCTCCTTCTGTCATTTCCGTGGGAAACTTTTACTGAATTGTATATAAGAGTATGATTATCTTCGATATTGAGGATAGTGCAGATTTTTCTTGAACTTTAGTTTTGTCTACGGAGCATTTGCATTGATATAACCCCGTGAGTTTAAGAAGTGAAATAAATTATACGGTAACCTATATTTGTCACCATGGATGATTACATGTCTCTAATAAGCTAATTATGGTACAAAAATAATTTAGAACTCGAACTTGGGGAATGAAGACAAACATTGAGGAATAACTTGTTCTTTATGATTCACGTCGGTCGGAACCTGTATTTACATTTTTAGAGTCACATTTAATTTTTTTTCAAGATTTTACATTCTTCAAAGCTTTTGGGATTCCTACATAAAATTTTAAAATAAATATAATGATAATTTGATGAAAAATATTATAGAATATTAGTAAATATTAAACATAAAATGTAGTACCGTTAACAGTTACCAGATTACTTAGTTTAACACAACAACCTTTCATACAACATAAATCTAGGCTAGTTTTGGCTCAAATAACATACCACTATTTAACATATGTATATTTTAGAGTTAAATTTTATATTAAAGAGCACGCATCATGTGAAGTACGTTTTTAGGACTGTTAGTTATATAAAAATAACCTGAAGACAGAATTCTTCTAGTTTAAGAATTTTAGCGACTTTAAATATTCCGGTTCATTTTAAAAATTCTGCTTTCAAAATTTATTGCATGAATAAATATGTAAATGAAATAGGTGATAACAAATTAAAATATTGTATTGATTATTTAAGTAATCCAATTTGTATTCGTTCAGACATTTCATTACATTCTTTCAGATTAGTCGATAAACATTTTAAAGATTTTTTATATTTTATCTTTCTAAAGCCCTTAAGGGCGCCACTACGATCCTCGAGCCATTTGAAAAGTGTCATTTAGCCTCTCTGTGCCAGTTCTTTGTGTTTAAACATTAAGTACTACATCTACTGTACGAGGTCTCAATTAATTGTCGTTTATTCTTCAAAATTGTGTTTATTAATGGAATCCGACGTTAGAAAACATTGTCGAACAGACTTCTCCAATTTGAAAAGAGACTCTCCTACTTCGCCGAATTTATGATCATTAGACAGCTGAGGAGGCGGCGAGCAGTTGGTAAGTGTTGACGGAGAGGTTGAAGCTCTCGGGTCTTGAAGTCGTGACTCTCGCTTAGATCCCATGCAGTATTTTCTCTGTCGGCAAGCAATGGAGCGAGAAAAATAGCATCATGAGAGGTGTTCAGAGAACAATGAGGAGGATTACGCCTCATAGCAAATCTATTGTGATTCTTCTTCTTCTTCTTCTCTTTTTTTTTGTATTTTCATGACACGATGCGTTAGGTTTCATTGGCAAATTTTAAGGGACAAGATCGTTATTATTGATTCGAATGTAAGGGTCATAAAGATAATGACAAAACTAAATAAATGAAAACACATTTGCTTTCAAAGATCCGACTAGTTGTTTTTTTAAAAGCTTACGATATCCAAATATATCAAGATAACATCATTACAAATTTTTTAACTGCGATGCTGGCATATAATAGAATATCTCATTAAAAATCAATAAAATTATTTTTGGATTTGTTATTTCTACGACAGAATATTTTCAGAATATGTGAGGTCTTTAACTCACAATAATAAATCAATAATTCTTTCCCTTGCCCTTTTGCCTACAATGATCCCATTAAAGCAGAATTTGTGCTTTGTACATCTTTTTAAGACTATTAAAAATTAATTTGCCAATTCAATTCTTGATTTATATTTATTTTACACTATATCACCACGTCTGCTTTATTGGATGTATTTTTCTCAGCACGAAATCGAATCTCCAAAGGAAACTTCAACGATGGAGTCGAAAAGAAACTTAGATGTTTTATTATTTCTATGCTTTAAATATTATAATCCAATCCACTTATTACTTTTTTCATATATTTCTATAGACAGTATAATTTTTTTCCATGTATTGCTATAGAAAGGAAATAACGTGACGTATTTTATATGTGGAAAAATATGATCATCCTAATAATTTATTTGTCAATTCGAATATAAAAGCCAATTACCTCTTTAGTGTCAATAGTACATTATATTGAAAACACTGTTGTATCATGCAGTCAAAATTAATTTTTTACTATATAACTTATTTAATTTTGATGTAACATGTAAATAAAACTAAAATGTATTTACAATATACTTATTTATGCAATTTCATCCTTAGTATTTATTTGTACTCCAGAAATTCTATAAACAAAATTTTAAGAATTTGTATCGGATAAAAAATCGCTTCATTATTTTATGTTTGAAAACAGGATGAAACATATCACTCATTATAAATAATAAACAACAGGATAAAGTCTTTTTCTCGAAAATAACGATAACCATTTCTCATGCAAGCTATCGCGCGCTTAATTGCTTTTGTAGGAAGACATACAGGTAGATTTTAGAAATAGTTTTAAAAAATGGGTCATCTTACAAGATGTCGGTTAGGTATTTTTGTGCACGTGAGTCACATCAGTCGTTTCTTGAAGAATGGCACGCTGATAAAGCAATACAAGAATGAAATTAAACTTCTCGGGGCAATTTCGACATATCTTACCTTGGTCGGGGTGGTGCTGTTGCAGTCGCAGGCTCCGATCCTGACAGAGTTTCGTCAACAGCGGGGGCGCGTGGCTGCGTCAACGGCAGCGGGGGTGGCGGTGGCGGGCAGCGCTACGGCCGGCGGGTGACAACACATGTTGGGCTGCGAAGGCGGAAGCGCTCACCGGCACAACTCACGCCGGCGGCCGGTCGCAAGGCAGTCGCCACATAACGGAATTGGTAGGATCACTCAACGGCGGCGACGCGTCTGAGCAATTCGGCCACACGCAGCACTGTCTCACTCGCGAAGTCTCCGCGTCCCGGGGGCCTCGATGCAGCCCCCGCTTCCTTCCGACGTAGGGTTCGAACCTGTCACTGTCACCGGAAACGAGGAACTCACGACGCCGCTCTGATGCGTTCACCCACGAGCAACACCACACTGTCCCAATTGATTCAAAATATGTTGATCTGTTTTTCTTAGTTCCGAAACAACTTGATAGAAATGTGATTACATTAAGTTCTACAATTTTCCCGGTCTGTTTTTGGCCAACATAACTTGAACTTGAATAATCGTAGTCACGTACCGAAATTGATTTGAGCGGTTCCTGAATTTCGAGGTGGGATTCACGAGCACTGAAGTCTCCTCCTCTTGTGAGCACTGGACAGACGTTCGCGTGCGGAATACTTGAGGCGCGGGCGCGACGGCGCCAGGAGGACGTAGTTGACGGCGATGACGGCGGCGGCGCGCGGCGCGGCAAGCAGGTCGCAGGCGGCGGCCACCACATGCACACACTGGGAGCGCGCGCGCGAGCCAGTCGGCTGTTTCTCCAGGAGTGCAGAACTTCGCTTGAATCTCGTCGTAGGCAGCCGGCCAATGGGGCAGGTGGAGCGCCGGTGGGATGGCGAGGAGGGGAAGGGGAGGCGCGCGGCGGAGGCAGCGGTGGCGGCGGCGGCGGCGCGCCGCTGGCCGGAGAGGGGGCACGGAGGGACGGAGACGGCGGATGCAGGCGGCGGAAGAGGGCAACGACATCGCTCCGTTGATCCATGCAGGACTGTGCTAGGGCGAGCCTCCCTACACGCTTCTCACAACAGCGGGAAGGACGGCGCGGGAGAGGGGGAATGGAATTCATAATTATTTCGGCGTGGTAGGTAGTATAAGTTTTATGTTTGAGTGACCGGAGCGTGGAGGGGAGGCAAGAGGACGAACAGGAGGAGGAAAGGAGGGCAGTCGAAGAGGGGGCAGCGTCTCGTTCCAGAGCTCCTTTCGAGGAGCCAAGATGAACGTAAGAATGGTTTGTTCTCGCAGCGATTGACGCCTGTACGCTAATTATTCTTTCTAATTTAATTTTTCAATACATCGATGAAGATTAAATCGAAGTTCTTGGTGACAGAAAAGTGTTCAGGGAACAACCAGGAGGCACTTATTGGCAAAATGGCTATTAAGTAGATTAACTATTCTATAAAAATGAACTACTAGACACTACAACAGTCATCAACTAATAGAGAGAAAAAAATGTTTTGATGTAAAAGATTAGACTGATTACAGTAAAGAATATTAACTGAAGCATTTCTTCTAAAGAAATTTTCCCTGTTTTCAACTGAAAAAGAAAAGATTGCCTGTGGTCCCCTGTTATGGCACCTACAATTGTTACAATTATAATACATAATTACATTCATTTATTTTACGCGTTTAAATAAAATTCATGTATTCTTCGTTATAAAAACCAAAATCTTGTGAAGTCTTTCATTACAATTTTACACGTAATACATTCCAGCAATCAGGAAGGCGTTCTTTGAAAATGGAACAATGACGATTTCGCAGGAGTTGGTAACCCTGTTCTCGATTTTGCCCAGTTACATCACACCTGTTGAGGTTCGGGTGCGATTGTCCTGGCAGTGGTTGTGAAGTTGCAGAACTGTAGCTCTCCACGTGCAGATTGTGCCTTGGGCGCCGCCTTCTGCGCAGACGCGTCTCAACGCTTCTCCGACTGGTCGCCGCGTGCATAACTTCCAGCACGCCTCTTCCTTTCCTCGACAGCAGGCGACGAATGAGACTCTCGCTTCATTTGCCTACAGGTCATGGATGAATAGACCATCCTCAACAAAACCTTCCCTTTAACATATCTAACTCCCTCTGTCCAAGACTACAAATAATTTCCATTCAGCGCGTCACGCCTTACGTGCTAAATACAATCTGACTCAAGGCAAATTGGACTTCTAATATGTTCGAGTCGGTTCCGAAGAAGTGCCTAAGAGAGCAGAGGAAGGAATACTCGATTGATTGGAGGAGGAAACGGTAATGTAATACTTCTGAGCGTGCATTATTTTCCCAGGAGGGAGTTGGAGGCTAGTAAATTCTAAATAAGGCGATTACGACCGTTGTCGTCTGTAGGTGCGTGACAGTGGAAATAGACCTCGGTGTGCGAGAGCTTGGGCTTGCCTCGCGTTTCCTTCACCTCTCCCCTTAGCACCCCTTCCCGCTGACTACCGCCTCCTGTCACTGGGAGTCGCCGCTGTCCCCGCCTCTTCTGCCAATGTGCAGCCGTCGTCGTCGTCGCCGCCATAGCCGCCGCCGCCGCCGCCGCCGCTTCGTGCGTTTTTCTGCGTGCATCGCGTAACCCTTTTGTTCTGTACTCGTTGGAATTTTATGTTGGTGCTCTTGGTGTCTTCGGTCTTCGGGACCTTGAAGTGAATGCTTGTTGCTGTTAGCAGCGGTGGGAGCGAATGTCATGGTTATTGTGTACGTTGATTGAATGTGCTGAATTGTATGCGAAAGAAATTGATTCAATTACCGCAAAAGATAAATAATCTTATGTGAGAACACACAGCATTTTGGTGTGAAAATGTTACACGCGAATTTTCGGTTGATGCAATGGAAATTGGTATAACTCATTGTGTTTCTTAATAACATATTCCATTCAGTTAAATTCCATTTCTTTGAAAAGTCAGAAAGAATATTCCATTATTTCCTGAATCCATATCAGCATTTGGTTATTGAAATCAAATGTACTCCAGTCCGGTTCACGGGAGTACTCTGATGAGCGCTATACTTCCTTTCAAATTCAAAGTACCTCGTATAATACGAGGAGAAGAAAATGGGGCGTGGCAAGAATATGCAGAAAAGAAGAATATATTCAAGACAGAGCTAAGATTGTAAAGAAGAGCAGTTGGTAGTGATTTTTGGAGAAAGCGGAAGAACAAACCATATGGAGAATGCAGTACAAAATAGCAGCAGGAAATAAAGAACCAAGGAAGTTTGAAAGAGTGTGGGGAAAGAAGGTCAGTACAGACTCTTGGAGACAAGTGAGCAAGTTCATAATTGTTGCTTATTTATAATTGCTGAGTTAGCTCAAGGATGAGGAGGAAGATTGCTTGAGATAGGATGAAGCAGCAGATGAACAAGGTAGAGAAAATGACAGAAAGCGAAGTAGAGGCAATGATAAAATAGATGCGAAATGGGAAATCAAAATTTATTGGTAAAATATCACATAAAGCGGCGAAAGAATGCATGGAGGTAAAAAGAGCTCTTGGCGTTGTATAATGAATGTTTACGGCAATGAGAATTCCCAAGACAGTAGAAAGTAATTCCCAAGACAGCAGAGACGAATCTATTCTTCAAAGGCAAAGACAGAGACAAGGAAAATGTACATATTATAGACCCATCTCATTATGCCAACGTATGGGAAGATTTATGATAAATGGGCGGAGATGAAGTTAAGCAGGTACGTATAAGAAAACGGATTATTGTGTAATTGGCAATACGGATTCAGACACTGGAGAAGCACTGAAGACGCAATAACAAGATTGTCAAGGAATAGAAGAAAGTTATTGTTTCTGTGTGTCCCTCGACATAGAGGGAGCTTTCGATTCCGTACTTCGGGGAATATTATTTAACATGTTAAAAATATTTAGTAAAATATACTTCACAGGCAAGGCTATGTATTTTGGAATGGGTAATTAAAGAGTAATATGAACAACGAGAAAATGTGCCCCAAGGGGCATTCCATAGGACTACAGCATTAAATAATAATGAATGTACTCTTAAAGTAAGAAGGAAGAAAAAATTAAATTCGTGGCACATGCATATGATTTTGCGGTGGCTGTGACAGGAAAGAGTAGAAGGGATATAGACGACAGATTGAAGGAGGTTCTGAATAATATAGTGGCATATTGTGAAAAATTGTGAAAGTTATATTGTGAAAGTTTGAAAATATATGTGACAAAGACAAAGGCAATGCGGGTAGGATTGTCGAGAAACAACAGACGGGATCCGATTATAAAACTGAGAGATATAAATAAACATTTGGTAAAGTCAGTACCTCATATAGGATCCACAGTGAATAAAGCACAACAAATGTATTACAAATGCTAAGAATAGGGATATCCATATTCAATATCGAGAGTCAATGTGCTGTAAAAATATATAAGGAGCAGTGAAAAGGATGCTGTGAAGTATTATATTATATGGGTGCTGTGTGGGGGCATAAGATAGTCATTCAACGATACGAGACAAAGATGAGACAGGTACAGAGAATGTATTTGCATGATTTAACGGGACAGTTTCCACATACACGTTAGAGGTTATTTAATTAAATACTCCTGATAGACCTATACGTCCGAAAGATATTATTTAGACGTTTGATAAGGAGAGGGGATTATTCTGAATGAACATGAGGTAGAAGGACAAAGCAAGAAGAAAGAAAATAAAATGATAGGAAGTTTAGTAGAAGGATGGCAGCTAAGATGGAACAAAAGTGATAAAGGAGTGATGTGGAGGTACATGCCAGCAGAGGACTTTGTTAAAAGAATAGAAAATAGTTTACAATATCACCGTATGTAGAGGATTACTCACACAACAGGACAACTTTGAGAAGTATTTGACACGGATTCGACGAAGAGAAAGAGAGAGAGAGGGAACAGAATGCGATCGTGGTGAATGTGATGAGACTACTGAACATTTGTCACGGAATTGTAAGATATATGTACAATAAATGGCGAGTAATAAAAGTTGCTTTAAAAAAGAAAGGGTATGGAGTTTGCGGAGTGATCATAACATTATATTGACAAAAGAAAGATTTTAAATGTTCAGTGTGTATGTGAATGAGATAGAAACGATAAGAGATCATTGTAGAATGAGCATTAAAGAGGAAAAGAGGATATAACAAAAAGCGAGACAACAATATTTGAGATCACATGACGCAGCTGACAAACAAAGGACAGACATGGATGAGAGAAGGGAGTTACTGATGAAGATGGAAAAGAGAAATATAATGACGGGAAAAGAAGCCTTGCAATGTGAGGCAAGAATGCGATGGGTTATGTGGTCGAAAGGATGATGGCCGAATAGAATTCGGTGGCCGAAAAAACAAACAAAAAAATTAGTAAAGGTGATATATTGGCAACAACAAGCTATCATCAGTTTTGGCATTTACCAAAAACCATTGTTGATGATGGCTGTAATACAGGCTAATAATTTAAGCACTTACAATACGAATGAATGATGTGGCGAAATGACAACAACACTTACTATATTGCATTTTAAAATTCATGATAATTGTGAGGAACATGTTTGAACTAATATTTGTGAAGAGATAATGTAGAATTTCTTTTGATATCCATATCTCTAGAATTTGAATGACAAATTGTCCTTAAGCTGAGAAATCAGTTTCAGTTGATGAGGTAAAATAGTCAAGTAGCAGAAAATTTACGATCGTCTCTGCTACACTTGTACGTAGTAATTAGCTGGTTTCTCTAGTATAACAATACAAAAAACTGAATGTTAATTAATTTGAGTTTACATCTTTTTAGATAAGTTTCAATTGAATATTATAATATTATCGAGAATTCTTAAACGGGTTCTCTGAAATTCGTTTTATAATTTTTTGACTGAAATTATTGAGGATGATTTTATAACATTCATGACCAATTACATCCGTTTAAATTGTCTTTAACCATTTTATCGCTTGAAATAAGTTGAAAGGGCTAGTGCTCCAAATTCTTAGAACAAATGCAGCAATGATATCGAACTTCATTGACCTCATTGATTGATCAAGACCTCCTTGTACAACCACATTCAATCCCCATGCGAAACAAATGTCGATTTAACACTTCGTAAGAGATTTGGTCAATTTTTTACTCGACAACATTTTGTGAAGTATCACCTACATGAATTCATATGTCCAAGACGAGTATTTTGTATTTGGAGGAAATTGGGGGTAGAAGAAAGAAGAATTTAAAAAAATCATTATTCCTGATTTGATTCTTAGATCTTTAGAAGGGTGGAGCTATTCTTTACTACGAAGACATTAGAGAATGATTTCACAAAGGTCAAAAAAAAAGTCTTATAAAAAACAAATATTCTATAAATGATTTTTTTCTTTTTTATTGTCCTTTAATTTGTCTAAACGACTCAGGTCATAATGCCTGTTTTTTCGCCAGGTGTAGATTTCCAACTTACAGCGCCGCGATTATCACTGGAGCGAATTTTCGGCGGAATCCGATTCACACAAGTTTTCTTTCCAACTTACACTCTTTAGTTCGTGGTATTATTTGTTTCATCAAAAGAATTTATGTGCAAAACACTAAAACGTTTCCTTAGTGTTAATGTGTCTTCACAGTATTTACTCAATAGTTTACACAGTTTTATATGTGATATTCAAACCCTGCAAATATAGATTTTCTTATCTGCGCGTTGCCTTTTAACTAAAGTAAGTTCACAGAACTGAACAGTTCAAAATTGATGAGTGAGAAGGATGATGGATTGATTTCATTCCGCACAGTACAACACGCATACGTACCATACTACTGTTCTTTACATCCTAGTTTTATAAACAAAAGTATTTGAAAAACCGTTTCATTTATCATAAGAGAATTTATTCAATACTATTATCATTAGTGCCTTGGAAGTGAATAAAAAAATAATTACGTTTGTTGATTGTTTTTTATTGAATTATTTCTGTGATTAATATGATGTAACATGTTTTGCGAAACGTTTTGCCTTTTGTGAACGATGTTTTACGAATCATCATCGATAGCGATTACCGACGACGACCGAACTGATAAATAAAGTCATAATTCGAGAGCCAATTGTTCATAAAAAACAAAGAAAACATTTCCCATAAAATATAATATTATAAAATATTTCACAAACGATTTTAAACAATGTAATAATAGAATACAAATCGCCAAGTATAATACAATAACTTAGTAATACAATGTATACTGTAGACTGATATGTAATCCAATGATAAGTATTACAATACAGTTGGTAGTAATGCATACATAAGTTCTCGAAAATATATGCCGAAGATACGTTTTTATCACCTTTTGTGTCAAACAGCTAGAAATCTGGGCATGTGACGATTTGATAACACAATTACTCTCTCTAGAATAAATTTTGGAAATTATTTTCTAAAAATAAGTGCCGTGGAGCACAGAGAAACAGGCCGATCACATTAAACTTTATTTCTTAAGGAGTTAACGTGGACATTCTCTTGGTAGCTTCTGTACAACTCCCTATGACCAGCACGCATTCCCTGCATTCTTGAGTTCAGGGGAAAAGGGTCGGGGCAAGGCATGTCGTCATTAAATAATTTGAGGCTTCTTGCACGCCTTTTCAGGGAACGGCGTAGGTCGCGGCGACAGATTTTTTGGGTGAACAAACCACCGCCGCACCAGTGGCCAAGGAAAGATGCTTCCCGCAGGCTATTGCCAGCGATCCTCAGATACCGGTCGAGGAATTTTGCTTAATACATAAAGAGACGTATCCGCCTCAAAAGTTAAGGAAGCTCCAAATATCGAGCAGCATTCCGAATTCATGCAGTGATTCTATACTCATGCCTCTCTACCCAAGATACACAACTACGCCACAGTCTTTAAGTCTCGTGGTATATTTTGTTCAAAAGTCTTTGGAGGATCCGAGTTTATTGTTAAATTTTCGTCCCACGCTATATTCAATCCACTCATAAATATTTTTAATAGTTCTTTATCGCAAGGGGTGTTTCCTAACATACTTAAGAGAGCTAAAGTGAAACATTTACACAAGAAAGGAAACACACTTCATGTTCGAAATTATCGACCAATATCTTTCTACTACCCACTTTCTCAAAAATCCTAGAAAAATTCATAAGCGTCTTCTAGATTTTTTTTATCAAAAAATAACATTATCTCCGGCGATCAACACCGTTTTAGGAAATCCTTTTCCACTACAAGCGCCATATTTTCCTTCTTAAACGATGTTACCGCATCTCTAGACCGTGGAGAAAATCCTCATGTTGTTTTTCTTGACTTATCCAAAGCATTCGATGTCATCGATCACGGAATTCTCTTTACAAATTGCATTCTTTAGGCATTCGTGGACTTCCACATCAATGGCTAACTTCTTATTTAAAAGATAGATATCAACAGGTCGAAATATCCTATACTAAAAATAAAATACTTGAGCGTTGTCTTTCAGAAACAAAGTCACTTACTTGCGGAGTACCCCAAGGTTCAATTCTTGACCCTATACTCTTTTTAATGTATGTGAACTACATGTCATCATCCACATCAGATTGTAAGATGGTTCCTTTTGTTGATGACACTAATTTGCTATGTAAACACGCCAAAGCACAAAACCTTTTGTCTAACCTTTCGACTTGGTTCCATGCAAATCGTCTCATTGTAAACACTGACAAAACAGTGTCTATGTCATTTCACAATAGTAACACAAAATCTTTACCCCAGGTTTCTCTTTCTTTAAACGGAACACAATTAAAAACTGTTACGAATACAAAATTCTTAGGTCTCCATATTCAAGACAACCTCAAATGGAATTGTCACGTTGACAATCTTAATTCCCAATTAAGCAAATTGTGTTACGCATTCCGAATCTTAGTTAACATAGTTAATCCACTTATTACCCGTTGCGTATATTTTACAAACGTTTACTCCCATTTACGTTACAGCATTACCTTCTGGGCAATTCTGTTCACAGTATTCAAACATTCAGAATTCAGAAGAGGATAGTTCGGATAATTTGTAAATCTCACCCCCGAAACTCTTGTAAACCTTTATTCAAGGAATTAAATATCTTCACACTTTCCTGCATTTTTATTTATGAAACGGTCGTGTTTGTTAAGACCGAATTACTGAAGTGCCACCCTTGATTCATACGAAACAGTCTCGTTCACGAACACAATACTCGCAATAGGAATAATATTCATCGATCTAGAGTGTCAACCACTCTTTGCCAAAAAGGACCGCATTATTCGGGAATCGTTCTATATAATTCCCTGCCCAAGAATATAAAAGACATTATGAAATTGAATATCTTCAAATCCGCGGTTAAAAACTACCTCCTGCACCANTTTAATAAAAGTTAAATCCGTCTTGTACTTTATCACGCCATTGCTGTAGTACTTTTTAAATAACTTACATCAATTAAAAAAACAACAACTATTTCTTGCATTATTGCGTTGTCTTATGACTCACATTAATTTAGTTGTATGTGTACACAACTTTGGCACGGTTGTGTACATTAAATCTGTAGCCCCATCCTGGCCCGGGTTTTGCTCTGATTTTCCATCGGGTAGAGGCGGATTTCTTATACAGGTTCTCTACGCTTTGTCTAGGAGTGTGTATATTGTAACAATAAATCGTGAATTTATTGTTATTTTCAATTCGTATGATTTTGAAACTCTATACTCAGTGTAATCTATAGTTCGATAATAATTTGTACATGTAAAATAAATTTTTTGTGTTAAATTACAAACATATTGATATTATATTTGTATTATAACTCACAGCTAACTTTTTATCTAATCTAGGAACTACTTTTGCTGAATTTTTTGAATCCGCCTCTACCTTAGGGCCCTTGATCGGAATTGATGGGATGGTCCTTGCTTGCTTCCGGAGAGTAAAATTAGTTTATTGTCCTTTACATGGTCATACGCAGTTTATACTGACAATAATTTCTTTATTTATTGATTTGATCTTCAACGTGTAGGTTTGAATCAACAGAACTCTCAAAGGTGCTTTGTATTAGTAGTATGTAGGTTTGTAAGGTTCGATATCCCCCCATTCATTTCGAATACTCCGATCAGCAATATTCACTAATTAAATCCCCATAATTAAATTTTTTTCAGTGGTATCTACTATTTGTCATAATTTCGTTGGATATTTAGCGTTTTATATAGTGGAATATCATCTCTAATTTCTCAGTACGGACTCTAAGAATCGCGTTATCACATTATGAATGTCTGGTAGAAAGAAAGCTCCTGGCTATTGAATGCTTTAAAAGTGATTAACGTAATTGTGAGTTTTTTTTCTTTTCAAATTGGGACACATATTAATCCGAATTCATTATTTCCTATTTTTAATCCGTCAATGATATGTTTATCATATGATAAAACAGTATCAAACTTTCCACATATAGTATTACATCTTAGTCCTTGTGTCTTAACAAACGACGATGCATTGTCACTTTCTCGTAATACACCATTTCAGCAGATATATCATTAATCGGGTAATTGATTTATATAAGAATAATTGTGATGAATTTCTTGAAAAAAAGTAATATCTTATCGAATCCCAATATTTTAGTATTAATGGATATTACTAAACTATGTACTATGCGACTGATAAATACATATCACCTTGAAATAGATTCGGTACATTAACCAAATTATTTTATAAAATTCTTGAATTAGTAATTTGGTGATGTTATTCTATGACTATTAGGGACGTTTTCCTTCTCTTGAAAAAGAAGCTGATTCCACTATACTTTTCAGTGAAGTCTTTCAAAGAAACAAGAGAGAGTAATTTCCTTCAACGCAATATTATAATATTTTACATTGTTGGTAATACCCTCTTTAGGAATCACTATTTTGGAGTTCATCCATTTTCTAGCAGAATCTTTCTTTGGTAAAATGAAATATAATGTAACACATTTCAGTGAATTAAATGACTCAGTAAACTAAAGATTATTGATGACATTCTAAAATTCCAATGATCTGAAATTTCCTCAATGGATCTCTACAGCGAAGCGAATGCTCTGGTCGTTTCGGAACGATGTCGTCGCTCTGCTCGAGTGGTCTCGCACTTAACACTATGAAAGCTGTTCTAGCAATGCACAGCAAAGAGAGGAAATGTACAGACGGGTAACCATCAGCGGTTGCCAGCGTCGTCGCACTGCCTCCGTCAACCTGCCGCCGTACATGGCTGCATAGCGTGGAGCCGTCCTCGCCGCCACCGCTGCCTCCGCCGCCGCCACCGCCACCGCCCGACCGGCGCGGTGCGGCGGCGGCAGCAGCAGCAGCAGCAGCCAAGCAAGCCGGCGCAACGGCCAGACGATGAATTCTCAGAAAACAAAACACACATGTGGCAGGTTTTTAGCGTTAAGGCTGCTCAAGGAGAAGTGTTTATAAAGTATCTGCTGCAGCCACAGCAGCAACAGTAGCGAGGTTGCGGGGAGCACGCTTGCAACTTGCTCGTTATGGTAGCGAGATGTACCGTATTATGAGTTCACCATAACTCGGCTCGATTGCGACACTGCTAGACCTGATCGGTCTCCTATTTCACCGACTGCAACACCCGAGATGCGAGCTCTGTCCATTAAAAGTGTTCTAGTAGATTCGCTACTTTCCTCGCAATCGCTTTATGTCCTCTCTCTATATGAACCTAGCAAATAAAGCCATTGTACAGAAAATACCTTTTTCCGCTGAAATAAACGGAACTTCAATGAAACATTTGATACTCAAATTAACAGGAATATATAAAGAATATAAATCAAGTATGCCATCAACATTTATACATATATATCAATAACTTGAAGTCTCAAGTTGAGAAAGAGTATTGACTAAAAACAGTACCTTTGAAATTATTTCTTAGGTATTTTGAAAAATCGTGTGTTGTAAAAGATTATGCCAAAAAATCTTTTCAAACATGTATTAAATTAGCCAGGATTGTGTAGAAATCTTTTTCATGAACGTTTATGTTAAGTAGTCATTAGTGCAAAGAAAAGGTATTATAATGAAGTTTGAAATCATTTTGCGATTTTAATGGAGTTAAAATAAGGTAAAATTTAGTAAAAAATTGCTCAGGTAAATTAGATTTCCATCGTTGTTGTTGAAAATTACGCTCTTTCATCAAACTAAATTTTACATCTACTTATGACATTTCTTTCGAAAATACCCTTGAACCAAAACGCACTGAAAGATGTTTCTTCAGTTATGCGGCGTGTTAGATTTCAATGATAATTCGTGGATAATTTGGTATTTGAGTCAAACGTATTAAGCACAAATATTTTCTCAATCGTACAGTATTGCTCTGCACGTTTCAATTTATTTTTAATTCATTTACGTTTAACTACAATATTATCCCATGTTTGGGGAAAAGTGTCCAAAACAACTACAATTCCAAAACGTTTGCCTCGAATAATTAGAAAAATAGTATGGTTAGTGTTGCGTGAGGATAGAGCCCACACTTTTTGCTGTTAGTACGTAACGTCCATTCAATCATTTCCCATACTTCGTTCCTGCGTCGTGTTTGGTCATGTTCCCTCAAGTCGGTATATCTACGAAAATAATGTAATTTATGTTATGCTGTGTAAAACATTTTTTAAATTTATTGTTATCTAAATACATAATATAGAATTGTTTTCATATTCGTTTATTATTTGAATTCTTGTGCAATCTTTTTGAACAGACATTGATTTATACGTTATATTTTTGTTTCTGAAATACATAACGTTGGGACAAAGTTACAAGGCAATTTTTGTGCCTATTTAGTGATGGGAAAAATTATTTTGTCATTATTTTCTTTTTAGAATAAAAATTTCTAAGTACACATGGTAATACAGCTATAAAGGAAACGATGTTTCAGAAAAATACCATACTATCAACTCCCACATCAAGGGCGTTGCAATATGAGAGACTTTTCGGAAAACAACCATGCTGATCAACCTAAATAATAGAAAAGTATGAACTCAAGGCCAAAATCTACATAAAACCTATCCTGCGTACCCCTATAATACAAAAACATTGTCGCTTTATAACTGGCAACCCGCATTGCTCAGATTGAAAAACCACCTTGGGCCTCTCCCCTCGGGAAAGTGGGTGAAGCTAGGAATTGAAAATTGAAAACAGTAACTTCAATTTCTTTGCGAAAAATAAATAATTTCTTCGCTAAAGCTCACTGTTTTATTTCTTTATTTTAAAGTGTCTTTTTTGAAACCTTCAAAAATTAACCGTTTTTAGGAACTCTTCCTCTCCACACTATAGAAAAGGATGAAAAAATATGATTGATTTTGAAACTCCGATACTGAAAAAAATGCATTTTCCTGCTTTCACAGGCACAGTTTGCAGAGTAATCAACAGCTATGAAATTCATGATGATTCCATTTTCATTTACGCGTCTTGTATTCTTTCTGGACTTTATTTAGATACTATGAAATATACACCAAACCAAAATTAAATTCAGAATCTTTTTTCATATTCCTCAAGTAAATTTCTAAAAATCTAAAAAACTAGAAATAATTACGACAATTATGTCAATTTATCCCCTTTGCCAAACAACTATGTTGAGAAATCATTACGGGTTGCTAAAATACAAATGAAAAGATGCCATTTACGCACCATCTATTCAGGATTTGAGAGGTAGTTAAAAATAATGGAAAAATATTTCCACACGTACACTAAAGAAGATGAATTATGATCGGCGTGTAATACATATGTATTATAGTCTACTTAGTACATTACTCATATAGTTCTGCTCAAATTTTACTGTGTAAATTTACTTTACAAAATACCTTTAAAATACTTTTAAATTTACTTTTGATTTTTCATTAAATGTGGATATTGTGTTAAGATAAATAATATATATATATATATATATATATATATATATATATATATATATATATATATATATATATATATATATATATATA
>NNCF01126193.1:903986-953912 GCA_002313205.1 Laupala kohalensis
TATATATATATATATATATATATTACATTTCAGTTTCTTCGTAATCTAGAAGCCAACTTACATTTTATTCAGGAAAACTGTGTGAGTAATGGTTGTTAGTAAAATACAAGTTCTTTATAGCCTTCGTAAATTAATCAAAACTTATTTTCAGTACATTCATTGAAAGGGTATAATGTCATTAAAAATAGTTGTAAGTTCACTAGTCCATTCCATTGCATTACCAAAAGTTATGTTGGTTTCCGTGAACACTAGTTCAGCCAAAAACCTCTCCTAATATTAAAAATAATTGCAATATTTTTCAGGAAATTAGATTTCATAACTTTTTACTCCATTTATAGACAAATAATTTGGCAAGAACGTGAAGAGAGAAACTACATCGAGAAATATATAAATAAAGGTATATTGTTAAATATTTCTTAATCGAGATTATTCGTACTTGGAAATAGTCAGGTAAATATTATACATTTACGGTATCTCACACCTTATAGAGCATTTCTACATAACATATAATAATCTGTAGGTTATAGAATCTGAAAATTTTACTGCTGTATCTCAGAAAATCGTTTCCTTCTTTTACTGAACAGCAATATTTTTCCGTTGAAAGCAAATTTATAGCCCTCGTGGTAGTACAATATGACCATAGGCTATAAAGAAAATGAACAATCGAACTGAAAACTGGAGTACTTTTAAGTGTTAGATAATACTCTTATTTTTTTTTTTTCGGTGTAGTTTTGGAAAATCGTAACTTTTAAAATCTTAATTCTGCAGCATTTTTTGTTGTCGTAGAAGAAGAAACATCGTGTAGTGATCGGAGCGTTTCATAAACTCTTCAAACTTCAAAGTGATAGTTAAATATTATGGTATCATCCGCAGATACAGAAATTGCAAGTGTTTGAGTTGAAGGCGTTACTGAAGTCGTTATAGTGATTTATTAAATTCTAGGTTTTAAGTTGCGGTTTTTAATTACCAACGATCACTAGAAAAACATAATTTGGGTCACATCGGAATCTTTCCAAGTCGCGAGCTCCCCTTGGAAGTGATAATATCAAGAATATTGTACCATTCTCCTTATATTAAAAAAGATATAATTGGGTGTGTAGTGTGTACCAAATTATATCTTATTTAATACCAAACTCAATCAAAATATAGAATTCCAGAGGTAAAAAAATAATTGATAGTGGACCCCTTTCTGAAAAATTTCGTGTTTATTCTTTTTCCAAAACATTTCTCGGTCAAGTGCATAATGCAACCCGCTATACAACTGTACTTCCCTATTCATCTGGAATACATTTCCCGTGAAACCGCTCGATAAAATTGACAGAATATAGTGCTTGAGGTATGAAGCATCATTGTATTATGTCTTGTTTTCTGTACAAATTTGTTTTTGAACTTTAAAGAAAAATATTCCAACAGGTGCGTATAACACTTATTTCCGTTTTTCTGTCACCAACCTCTAAAAACCTTTCGCTTTATTTCAATGTAATTCAGAGAATGCAGGATAGAAGAAATGCAAAAGTGATTGATCGTTATCTCACTTATGGGAACAATAACCAAGTACAAAACACTGTTTGTCATTTGGCCAATGTTAGCAACTTGCTTAAACATTTAAAAGTGTTTCTTTGTAAATGTTATAGTTATCAATTTATCTCACCTGTATATATATAATCCTTGTTGACACCTATGTTGAACTTTTTATAAAATGGATTAAACTACAAAATCACTTAAATTAATGCGTATTGTTTCTAGTAATTAATTAAAATTATGTTTATCTTTATTCCAAATTGGCCTGATTGATTACATACTTCTCTGCAGCCATATCCCGGCCCCGACTTTTCTCCGATATTTCTTCCGACTCTGATCGGAATCCATGGCCTTGTTTGCTGGTGTTTTACTAAGTTATCCACAGTTCGTAACTGCTTGTTTGGCTATAGATTATTAATTTACTGATTTTATTCACTCATTTATCTATTGATGTGTCTATTTTTATTTATGCACTTTCATATTTCCACATCCGATTAATTTGTGTTCACATAAACTTCTCGATTATAATGAAGGTCGGAACGTTCCCGACCACAACACCGTTTATTTCTTTTAACGTAATTGGCCACTCAAGCGCACTTAAAGAGAGTGGGAGGTATGAAACTTATTAGAATTCAAAGAATTTTCAATATTTTTGTACCAGGTCATTTCTAAAATCACTAAAAATATGTTCATATTAAGAGAAAAAACTTTCAAAAGACTTTTATCCCAATATCATTGGTATTTTAAGTTCCATTAATTTCATAATGTATTTTCCAAAAGTTTTAGAAATGTCACATGTACGATTTTCTTCTAAATTATTCAATTACTAAAACTTTGATGGGAATTATCAGCGATTATTTACCATAAAAAGTGGTTATTGACAATATTCTACACATACACACACACACACATATATATATATATATATATATATATATATATATATATATATATATATATGATATACATAAAATTCATTTCTTACATGGTTCGTATAGATGAGTGAAGCAGTATCAACTTTCCCAAAGGTTATCATAGTGCATTATTCGATGTTGTGGTTCAGGTCGAGTGGTACTTGAGTTTTTGTCGACGCTATTTGCCTCGTGACACATTCACTGGTCAGTGAGCCAATCAAGGTTTTAAAAGGGAAGTGGACGTGCCGTGTACTTTAGTCAGTAGGGGAAAACCATGTTGGTGATTTCCAGAGCGTCAAAGAGGCCGGAGGTGTTATTTAATGACAGCGTTGATTACACTACGATGGTGCGAAGGAAACGGACAGGTTAAAGTTAACTTCCTCATTTGCTAGACTGACTCTTATTATTTATATATAGGTGAGAAAAGATAACTTTGTTATTGACTTAGATTATTGTAATTAACAGACCATCTCGTTGAACCGAACGTAGTAGTTCAATTCAAAGTAATTAGCATTAGACCAGTGCAAAGATTCGGAAACATGTAAAAGGAATAAGATATTGTAAAACAAAACATTTTAATTCGATACATAGCAAGAATAGCATTATTTTATAAATTACATAACTTGTATTGTTTTTTAACAATTTGTAATACGTGTTTGCATAGAGATAAGGATTATAAAGAATATATAATTTAAATGTAAATATCTCTATATTTCAGTATACTTGTTGGCCATTTCATTTAAAAGCAGCATGAATCGTTGGCCTTAGGTCTTTTGAGATTTTTGAGCCTTAATAGAACTTTTGTCTATTGAGTAGTTAAGTCAAGTATAGACATTTGAATTCTCTTTCCTTATATTTTGTTTGAAATAAATGGTAACTTGTTTTCGTATGCTATGGCAGTATATAGTTACTCATGCTAGTAGTCTAAAAGAACTACATTTGAAACCATTATTTTAGGAAACTTATTTATTAGTTTCGTACGTACAGGGATAACAGGAACTTTCCCTGAAGAAAGAGACTATTTATTCAACTTTAAAGAGTGTACATTGATAAAGACTCATTTTGTGCTAATAGTGTAAACTTTTAATTTTTTATATATCACCCTACACGTATGTAACCATAAAATGTCAGAATTAAAAAAAAAACGTATGTCCATTATTTCTCTTCTTTACAAAATCGTCGATATAAAACGATAATAATAAAGCATTAAATGAAGATATCAATAGAAATTATTTTAAGAATCAAAAGTCGTTAAATTAAATAACTGTGAGGATGAAGTATAACTGCCTACTAAGTAGGTTAATTTATCTTTCCTACCATTCCTTTACTTGGTTTTTCTTGTCACTCATATTCGATTGTGTTGTTCTTATCTCCCACTCAAAAGTTTGAACCTTTGCTGACAAAGAATTTCAGAAGTAGCAGCAAAGCTAGTGCATAGAGGCGCCTGCCCCGTCGCACCTGTCTGGGTCACGCCTGCGGTCTTCACAAAAAACGCCTCTTGGTCCCGACACCGTGTGATCTCTTCGCGCTGCCCATCAACCCTTCTCGATGTAACCAGGAATGCACTTCCCACCCTGAGACAGGCGCCAGTCGCACCGTTATTCTACCTGCGCACCCAACCCCAATCTCCTTCCTCACAATGCGAGAAGCGATAGATCGAGGATTTCGGAGAAGGTGGGAGCCGGGTCGCTGGGTCGGCTGCTTGCCTCTTGTTATGTAGGTCTTTGGGGTCCTGGAGTTTAAATCTGTCTTCTTTATATGGAATGAGTCGTAATTCTAGACTGCTGTTTTTCGTATGGGAGGGGCATTTCTAGGTTCGGAGGTGAGGTATGGAAGGGTCGGCAACGCTACCAGAAAAGTCTCGTTCAGTTAATGTTCCCTGCTGCGAGTGAGATTCATATCCCACAAATTAATAAATCAACTACTCGGAACACATACACACGTTATCTATGACAGTGTTCTTCTCTGAATAAGAAACAATTATATGAAATATTGGCCCCAGGATGGTGTTAGAGAGAGTATGATTGTTTTTAAAATATTAACTAGACGTTCCTAAACATTAGTTAAAGCGAAACCTTTTGTGTTTACTGCCTACATTCATCCCTGGAAACGGTAGAATTTAGTATCATTCTTTAATAGATTCATGTAGAGAGTAAATATCTACTGCGTCTCATATATGGCGTAAAAATCCTCAATACTGCGCCTAAAAGCGGGATCACTTTTTCCGGAACCTAATAACAACATTGATTCTCCAACGAATGTGTTGTAAAGAACCTTAAAAAGGCGTTGATCAATCCTGTAACGCAGTGTGTGTCACAACATTCCGCGGCTCGTTTGAGAACCCGGATGCGCGTAAGTAGCTTAGCATACACAGATCCTGTGATGCGTCATTTGTTCTAGTAACGATGACGTCACAAACATCTTTTGCTTAGTGGGAGTTTTAACTGAGCCGAAATGACGAACGATGGAAGAACTGAATCGGGTGATTTACTTTTCTCTTGACCTGTATATCAGCGATACATTTTGTTTTACTTATTAAATTAACCAAAGGGTTTACTATTTTCATAAAATGTTCCGAGTATTTTGAATTTTTATTTGTGAATCATTGTTCAAAGAATATCTAATTTTTATATATCTAACAGAAGTATCTAATTTTTACAATAGAATGATAAGATTTATGTATTCTCCTTATATAATTTGTATTATAATATTTAAAACTGCATACAACGCATATTTTCGCAAAAAAAAAAGTCGTACGTGAAATACACGATGACCAATAATAAGCATCCCATATAAAGTTAAGAGTGATATTTCATTTATCGTATTCTGAAATAACATTGATATTTTCTGTAGAAAACGAAATTATAAAACTGTAACGCGCGAACTGATCAGTAAGAAATTATAAAAGAAATCACTAACATTTAAAATTTTATGAATGACTGAAAAGTATTTTTGACTAGTAGAAATTTTTGTTTCAAATAGTTAGGGGTAATATACGATACAGGTTGTTGAGTATTTGGATCAACAACCTTTATCGTACATGATGAACGGGATCAACAAAAACATGGAATTCAGTTAGAGATAATATTAACACCATCTGAAGAAAGCCACGATCTATGATTTCTGGTCACTGATTATCTATGATCAACGTCATCTATGATTTCTGGAGATAAGAGAAAATGCTCTACTAGTCTGACAAAATCATGAAATGTCCGTCAGAAATTTCATTTCTTCTCCGTGGATTGAGTTCTAATGTTTCTATCCGTTGGCACGAAGATAAACAAGCCCGAATCTCCTCCTCATAAGGTCTGAGGTTACCAACTGCACTGGAAACAATGGTCGCAGAAGCAGTTACATTTGTGAAGCATGTTGGCACTAATGGCGACATTGCGAATGAGACGGAGGAGGTGGCAACGAGATATGACTTTAATCGGAGATAATGTCTCCAAGGCTGTCGCAGGAGACGGTAACAATGACAGAGGAGGAAGGAATCAAAAGGACATTAAAGAGATAAGGTTGACAAGAATAATAGCCAGAGATGTAACGATTATGTTGTGACACGGCACTCAGCCATTTAGAACTACATTTTGGGGGATTATAATTATCCCTTGGCACATCTCGTGCTAGAAGTGAGCGGATTTCGTTATTTCACGTACACTTCACATGAAGGGTAATTGTCGAAAACATCCACCTTAACATTATAAGTTAACTGTCATATAAAACAGATAATACGTTTAGTAGTTGAGGAAATAGCAAATAAACAAATTTTTGTCTTAAAATATAGGAAATAGGTAAAACGCCAAGAAAGATAATAATTAAATAAACTATGGTCATTATAATTAACTGAGAGGCAAATATTCGTTGTGTTCATTAAATGAGTTTGTTTCCAGAAACACATTGTTTTATTTGCTTTTACTATTTCAATGATAGCCAACCATTTGCGGACCAATGATGGACCACTAAAAAAATTTTCTTGTCTTCGAAAAATTTTGGTATTCATTTAAACGTTTACTAATTTTAAAATTGAAAATTATTTTATAAGATATGTTTCATGAAATATTCGGTGTTCACTGCGCGACATCTGTTGGTTCGTTCGTGAAACCATCACAAATACAGTTATCCTATATTATTAACTGTGCAATACTCTTTGACTTTGTCCTATATTTAGAAATTGTATATTGTAAAGAAAAAGATAGAAATCACTATCCGATTTTTTTTTAAAGCTGTGTAATTGTTTCAGCGTTTTCATTTTTAATCACCATTTTAATGACTAAAATGATAATTTTGTGACCTAGCGCGTTATTTAAGTTCGCATACAAACTTGAATCTTATTAAGTTGCGGAAAGTGGGTCTTCCTTGTTAGCAAACGAGATATAGCCTACCTCGTGCCATAGACTTCCCCTGTGTATACAAGAACTATTGTTATGTATACTATTGTCAGAGCCAAGAGGAAGAATGGAAACTGATTTGGTTAGCTCATTACGAGTCTCACGTTTTTTCATGTCCCGTGTTGTGTATGCATGAAGAACAGTTATCGAGTAAGAATGAAGGTTTTTCTATTTTCACTCTTTTAATGTAATTAATATTTACGCAGATTCGTGTAATAGAATAAATATTCACAAAAATACACTTCAGCTTAATGAGTTATTAGTAATTTTGAATGATCGAGATTGATAAGGATAGTTGGACGACAGAGATGCTAAAAAATCCAATGAAAATTTTTTTAAATAAAATATGAAGTTTATTATTTTTATTAAGGAATAATGTACTGAAAGGAATACTATAATAGAATAAATGCCAAAATACTATTGTGAAGAATAATTATTACATACAATTCAAATATATTGGGTGAGAACATTTCCCTGGTAACAGTTTAAATGTCTAATCGTCACTTTTATTCATTACATAAATACTATATGACGATTTGACTTAATAGAATCATTTTTTTTAAACATAGTGACTAATATGTGTTACTAAAAATTTCAATGTAAATAAGAACACACCAATTATAGCAGATACCATCCTACCTTAATAATCCCAATGGTTTAAAATTGGGTGTTAAATTATTCGTTTCAAACAGAAACACCGTAAGTGACCACTATTGACGGTTTCCTGCAGTAAACTCACGGTTATTTTATTTTCTAGATTGGGTGTAGGTGGTAGTTTTATGTATTATCAACAACTCACGGAAAAATATTACTACGGGCGGTCTGCGTTCTTCAGTGGTATTGGTTTTGATAGGCAGTTGACAATTAGATCTACCAACTAAAATGGTCAACAATCAGGAATAGATAATACCTATTTTTTAGCAATAATTTAATAATACAATATAATTTACCATTAAAGTAAAATTATTTACTTTATCGTTTTTATATGAATAAAAGTCTATATGAATGTTTATATGTCCGAAGTTTTGAAATGAGGATATGTAATTTTTACTGAAATATTGCTAGCAAAGCTACTAGAGTAGGATTACGGGCATTCGGAAAGATTATCGACGCTGAGCCCTTCGAAACAGTTGACCAGATTTTCATTTATCTAGAAGTTGTATATCTGGTCGTTTTTTCTTTTGCGCATTAGCACATTAAATCGGCGCGCTTAGATGAATAAAAACAACTGCTTACCTAGGACACAGATAGGTGAAAGTGATAGTTAACTGGTACACTTATCAGGTTATCTAGAACACAAATAGGTGACAGTGCAGTTATAGTTTCTCACATCTGCTCGGATGGCGTTCGCATGGTTTTGATAAAACGAAAAATTGTCATCTGTTGCGGAGGGGAGGTGGTTTAAGTGCCGGTGTTCTCTGGATACTGAAAAAGAATTCGAATAAAATCCCGTCCATGAAAGTTACTAATAGGTTAGTTAACTGTTGATTCCAGGTTCCTGTAAACAAAATTTTTTTTCGAAACACAAGGAAACCAACCGAATGTACGTACAAGCGGCTATGAATGCTTTAGTACAGAGGCCAACAACGAATGGGAAGTTGAACTAAGAAGATTAAATCTTAAGACATATTTTTAATTATTTCTTTACATTTCAGGGAAATATTTTCAGTGTAAATATTGAATATACTGCCTGTATGTCAGTGTGATCTATTTGCCAATCATACCCTTTTGTACTGAAAACTATGTCGTCTTGCAGAAACACTTAAAATATTTTTTACTCATCTGGAGTGTCACCACAAACAATTAAAAACCACACCAATTACTTTGTATGTCTTAGTAAATGGAAGGAAAAATCATACAAGAAAAACGTAATCACTTTTTGAATGGAGACGTTTTTCTTGATTTCCTAATCCCTTTAGCTTGTTCAATACGTTATTAGGAACATCAATTTCACAGGCGGATAGTGAGAACGACACCCTCTTTATCAACAAATGTTGACGTATTGTTTTCTTTAGTAATGCTTATTTGTTCATATTGGTGTTCCTTGACTTAATAAATAACAAAAAATAACAGTGTACAATATTCGCAACATATATAACAAAATTGCAAATTTCGGTAGCGGTTCTGGTCACGATATCTGTAGAGAAAGGCACTCTCTACAATGTTAGGACTCTGTGGATTAGCTATAAAACTATAAACGAATAATAAATTTAATTCACACATATTCTGTAACTTATACAACGAAAATTACAAATAAATTGTTTATGGCCAAAAATTGTTAAAAACTGAATTACCAGTCACGTACGTTAGTGGGAGCACCGTCTGACCGTGTGGGTTTCTAAAATCTGAGGGTTTTCAGAAAATTGCGATGTTTATGAAAATTGCATTAATATTTGTATACAACCTAAATATCGCGTTCATTCAACAGCCGAACCAAAATCATTACGAACATAAAATATTTAGTATATGAAATGCGCAGAGCTGAAGTGGTGTAAGTCGAAAATTGACAAATTTAGGATAATTTACAACATAACGTCTTCTTTTCAGAGGCAAATAGTAGTAAATTCATCGTTCTCTCTTTCTTTTTGAGGCACAGTACTTCTCTACTTCCCTCCATTCTTGAGCCAATATTCCATTTCACGAACTCAGTACAATACTTTTGGACATTTTGTTCAATGACTTAGAATTGTGTTTATTGATAGATCTTTTCCACGGTAACACTATAATGAAAGATATTGAAAACACGAGTTGCCACTTCAGAGGTAGAGAAATGTCACGCGGTATTATAACCAGGAATTGTCCCCGCAGATCAAACCGTTACCCAGATCCTCATCCTTTGGGAGAGAAGAGTGTGAGTCCTGAAAGACGTCACGCGCCCGGGAGGAAGTGAATTCTTTTCTATGCTATGAAATCAGGAAAGAACTTTGTGGGGCAAAGCGAAAGCTACAAAAAAGATAGTCCTTTGGTAAACACGCGAGATGTGGAACTGATTTGCCGCTCCTTGAAAAGCCAAAATTTAAAGGAATTTAATTGATTTAATGCTGTAATTTATATTTTATGTTGGTAACCTGAAAGTAGCGCATATTGATCTTGCTTTCTGATCATACTTTATAGTTGAGTCATGATTTTTGCGAAACAGTCGTGAAATTTTATCACAAGGACTTCATATCATAAAGTGAACTTGATATCACAGAAACGACCTCAATTTGGATGTCTCGTCTTCACGGGTTTCTAATGTTTGAACATCAAACCTTGACTACAACTCCATACTATGTTCAGTCTCAATTTTCTGAAATATAATTTTTTATATCTCAATTTTCTCTAATATAACTTTTCTTTACAATTGTGTAAATTTTGTCATGCATTTGTAAGGAAATTTGAACAACGTCATTACATGAATCAGCAAACACCATATCCTCAGCAAAGAAATGAAGCGCTTTCATGAAATTCAAAGGATCAATAATTAAATATTATTGATCCTTTAACTTCAAAAATCAATCTTGGAAGAACATTCATTTAAACCTTGTTACAATTTACAATTACAAAAACACTCAAGTAAAGAACATTTTTAAAAATGTAACAAGAAAAATACCGGATTAAATAAAAAAATGTGGAAGAAAAATATGATGATCTAGTATTAAACTTTTGGAGGAACTAGTTATGAATTTATATCGACACTTGATCACCCCATCAAACGATGAATTCAGCCAATAGTAATATTAATATCAAGTTATGAGAGTCCATTCATAATAGTAATAAGTGGTGAGTGTTTTATTCAACTCCAAACAATAAGTTCGAGATAAGCATCTCGCTGATTGGTGTAGCGTTCGGGTGAGCCTCGCAAAGAGTTTACGCTTCACCTCCTCGCCAAATCCTCCGCTTTCTAATTGGCCGGTCGAATCAAAGTGCGTGGGATGAGAATTCAAACTGGGAAGGGACACCTTCTTTATTAATTCAACTGTGCAGCGCAGGTGTTCATGGGGAATTCGCCACTGCCAGAAGTAAGGAACGGCTTTATGCATGTAACGCTGAACAATGGCATTGAGAGGTCGGCAACCTTGATTGAGTGCCAAAGGTTTTAAGAACCTGTGCCTCATCCATCTGGTTAGTTTCGTCCCATTTCAATATGACATGGAGGCGCGGCGGTGCTTGTCAACCCACGAAGGGTGGGTTGCGTACACCTGCGTTTGACACGACTGTCCCCGCCCTTGAGGACGGTTTTGATATCTTTCTCTCTCCTTCAGGCGTTGGTAGAGACTATATTAAAATCGATTTTTTTTTCATTTAAAAAAAGTATAAAAATTCTTTCTTGTTCATTAACACAAAAGAAATATTATAACCTATACAATTAAAACTGATTTCAAATTTGAAAATATTAGATTTCTCCTAGTGAAGTTAATTGTTAATGTCCAAAGATATGAATCAACAATGATAACCCCAGATCGCGAACAGTTCACCTTCACCGAAAAGGACTCCGAGCGGTGTTTATGATTGTTTGATATGTTTCTAAGTAATTTCTCTGAAAATGGAGTGGACTGACAACGTTATGTGCAAAGGAGAACAGTGGGGTGATAATTGAATATTGGGATAGGAACACATGGATACGTTTCATTTTCATTTGACTTCACAAAATCGGTATTAGTCAGAGCGAATGTAGGTAAAATTTTATTTTATGGAATTAGGAAAAGTACATAAAGAGGAAGAAGAGGGCTTGCATGATGGAGTTGAAAGATGATAAACAAAGAATAAATTCGGAATACTGACAGAGTACGAAGCAAAATGGGATGGGAAAAAGCAGTGAAAGATAGAAGCAAGCGCTCCCGAGGTTAAGGGTGGGTAAAGTCATAGTAACCGACAACTGAGAAAAGACGAAGTAAGAGATGGATATTAAAATTGATTGTGAATGAACTAAGAGAATTGAGAAATGAAGAAACCAGAAAACAAAGAGTTACAGAATGTCACGAGAAGAGTACGCGACAAATCAAACGATATAGAAAAAAATGGAGGTAACGATATATTGTCAACTAATTCCTTAAAATAGTTACGCGAGTAAATTACATCCGTACGAACTTCCGTCACAGAGGTTTATAACATTAAAACGTTTTGATTGCTTTTCACTCTTGATATTTCTCAGTATTTCAATTTCTCCTTCCCAAGTCCTTCAACTATCTGAAGTTTAATGGATAAAAGTCTATAGACGTGGTTCGTATAAAATGAAAAAATAATAATCGCATCTAAATGGTGCTTCCGTGATTGAATGGGTGTCTACAAGCATAAATAAAATGTCCACATTTACGTGGATGGTTATGAAGGGAAAGGAATGGGTAATGTTTTATAAAGACTCTTAAATTCTTATTTATGTTCAGGCAGTAATGTGGCTGTGGGTATTTTATACTTGGCAGAATCTTGTTTGTGCTGAGCAACCAAGATGAACACTGTGTGTATTTGCAAACCACTGTATTTGTCGATGCCGAAAAGCAAGACCACAATTGCTTTCTATCTCAGATTTAAAGAGAACATTTCGCACAGATTATTCCTATATTAGTTGTCGTGAATGATTTTTTGTGCTCACATAGTTTCTTCTAGACAATAATAGAAATCACAGATATCTGAAATGCTGTGGGCTACACGGAACAAAATAAGTTGGATAGCTCAGCCTAAAGTTAGCTGTGATAGCTCATGCGTTGGTTGTCTTGCGGCAGACAGCACCATTAGCTGCCACAGCTTACGCTGTAGCTGCCCTAAAAGAGTTTTCGTCTGAACGAGACCAATTTTCTTTCACTGCGGAAGCTAACGAAATTTTGTCTGGGAGGAAAAAAATTACATCAACAGCTACAGCCTATAAGTTTTGCGCGCAACAGCTTAGCCCCGCTCAAAAATCTGACATATCTACAATTTGTTTGTTCCTCGCCACCGATCTTGTTCGTAGTTGCCGCTAAATGATACTCGGCTGCGCTGCCTGCTATGTATTCGGTTCGTTGAATCATGGCTGAGGTGGCGCGTCCTGAGCAGTTGTGTTACGGAGTCAAATCGACCATGGCTTTCGCAACTGTGAATAGTTGTTTACTTGAAGAAAATGATTCATTACAACGACTAAACGACGCCATCCCAACGTTGCATAGCCCGAAACTTGAAAACTTGAAGACGAAAATTTACTTTCTTTTCTTGACGTCGAGCAGCCGTATACTTATGATATTTTGAATTTCTGAAGGTTAATGTTGGCGAATATCTAATTATTACTTTAGATAATGTTATTTTCAAATGTATTAATTATAATAAGAATAAATCTCAAGTATATTCAAAATAAAGAAACGTTTGGATACATAAAAACTATTTTCTTTGTATTTAAAGATATATTTTACAAGATTTTACTATTTTACGAATTTACTATTCATGGTACCAACACTATGGTGCCAACTCGTAAACAGCGTATCACAAGATAATAAAACTATATTCTGCAGTAGCTCAGTGGTAACTTTCGCGCCTTCAGAAGGGAAAGGACCCTGGATCGAATACTGGCGCTGTCGGATACCTGAAGACGGACGTTGAAAGGAAAGAAGGTTTGCTGTACGCCTGTAATGAAACAAGGTAAGACCATGGAGTTGTAATAAAAATGAATATCGTCAAGATAGTCGTACAGAGATAAAAATCATGCAGATGAGTCGACGTCGACTCACGTCGAATCAATATTACACGCTTACGGGTTAGCAACATCATCTACTATAGGTTCCCTTTTCTTATCTTGTAGATTAGATACTCAAGCTGTGGGAGCTAATGCTATACGCTGTGGTAAAGAAGGACGAAAATTCACGTCATAGCAGACGGATGTTAGCTCTGCGAGCTCATGTGTAGTCTGTTCGGCTTTCAGCCAATACATTAGCTACCCCAGCTCAGGTATTTTTTCCCGGGTACAGCTATTAAAAGGTTTCTTTAACATTCGTAATCTATTTGTTAATACTGTTCATCAAATTACATTTTTTAAATTACTAGTTAATTATTATTTAATTTAATTTTAATTAGCTTTCGCCCCTGTAAGAATAATACTTCTATAAGAGAAGTACAGAATCTGACTTAAAAATTAAATTTGACTATGCATTCTTAAGATTTTATTTGATAATGCGTGAAGTATACATTTTATATCACCCCTTCCTTTCAAGTAGTATTTACTCAACATCGTAGTATTGGATATGCCTTTCTTCCATTAGTGTTTGCTTATTATTTATGATTATAGGATATTTATCAACGTCAATAATTACTATTCCATAGAATGTATGTTTGTTGATGAAGGTAAAAAAAATTATCAGAAAATACATAACTAGTTTAGTAATAAACAGTGCTGACGAGGAGACAGTAATTGGTGCGGAACTGCGGGGAAAAAATTACGTCCAGTAGATCCTGACCTTCTATCTCATAATCTGAAACTGTTCTTCAATGAAAACATAAGCAGCATTTAGAGCGCGACTTTGCTGGGTAGCTAGCGAACTTCGCGGAGCTTGTGGTCTCGACTGTAAAGAGGGGGAATTCATTTTCTTTTGATCATGTGAAGCAGGTTTTCATGAAGGGTGGAGTAAAGGGAAAAATTGTCATTTATTCTATTATAGGAAAAATATAAACATCATGGCTTTAATTATACAACTCTCAACACAAGTCACTTTATTGATGTACGAGCTGAATTCATCCAACGGCCAAAAATTGATGACTTCCGATAGCAGCTTCACACAATTTCACAAAGTTTAATGAATAGATATTTCAACTGCAACACCATACCTCACTGGACGACGTCCTTTTTAAGTAACCTGCAATATCTTCTGAGGGTTTTCACGAAACAACGCGGAATTTCTGTTCGTGAGTGATGACTAAAATTTGCAATTAGCATACTGGCTCATCTAGACCATTTCACACAACTTTATCGAGTATGATAAATATCCATCAAATATATACATTTCCGTACCACTCAAATATATTTATATGATTTTTATATTTTTCAAAACTGCTACCAAACTGCTGGTGCAGTTTTAATGAAACTATACGCACATTTTTCTCATGGATATGTATCGCGGATCAATGAACTGTTACCCACCTCCTACAGTAACTCCAACAATGAATTATTCTCTAACCCTCAAATAGGCTCCAGTCAACTAATCATTACATCGAATGAAATTTATGAGAAGTTAGTGGAGAAAAAACAAGAAGCTTTAGTGCATATTGAGTATATTATGGATAACGATAAAATAAATTTCATATAAATGCCACAAATATTATTTTTTACGTCACAATTAATAAAGAAAACATTTTAAACATATTAGATGTATCAACTTATGATTACATTAACAACATACGATGTTCAAGTAAGGATTAATTTAATTACATTTATTGTTCATAGAAGTCTTTCTTAACTATCCTGCAGTCATTGCACGTCTAAATTGGATTTATGAATTTCAATCCGGATTTTTTTTCTTCAATCACTGATTACCGAATATTCTGTCTGCTTCTGATCAAATCGGTGTACAAAAGTCCTAAAGGTGCAATGATTCACCAGGAACTTGACTAGTAAAAAGAAAGGGTATTTTCAATGGACTCATAATTGACTGTCCAGGGGACTAGTTCATCAAGACAGAATCAATTGTAATCGAGATTTCACTAAAAATTAATTTTTACGTCGTTATTTATATTTGATCAATTTTGTTTCAACTTGTATGAGTTTTAAAAACTGGTCATAAGATTATTACTTTTTCAGAGTAGAAAAAATATTGATATTCCCTTTTAAATCTCAGAAATGAGAATTATTATCATTATTTTGGTTTACACATTAATTACGATTAAGAACATACAACAAAAATTAACTAAACTTGTTATGCATATAGCACTCACTGTATAGAAAAAGCCCGTAATATAGAAGAGATCTTGCGTCATTGCTCGCGTTATTTGTATGGAAATACTGTTTTTAAGCGCCTTTTATAGAGCGAAAATATTATTCATTCATGTCGGTAATTTCGTAGTATTCGAGTGTAATTTTCTTTGGTACACTAAATATCTTTGCATAGTCCTTGTAAAGAAAGACATTCTTTGTCTTTTGAAATCACTAACTGATAAGACACACTAATTCTTCGACTCTTGTTTCCCAGTATACAATTCGAGAAATCGCCCAGTGTCGTGGTTTGAAATTGGACCACACGACTTCTCGTTGTACACTCGTTGACATCCTACATTAGTTGCACGAACTCATGACTGAAAATCAAACTCGTTTGATTTGAGACGAGAGCCCTCGCTCTTGTCTGTGACGTCAGGGGAAAACCCACGACATGAGTCGTATCCCATGGAAGTATTCCTCACGCCCCGTTTGACCCCAGCTTTAATGTCGTATCTAAGATTACTCAGAATTTCATCAAACTTCCTGCTTAACTTTTTACACTCTCTCGGCTTGATTGTTGAAAACTGCTTCTTTTCTCTTTCAAACAGTAGGTTTTCCTTTGTCTCTGCGTTTTCCTTTTTTATTTAGAACCCTTCATTCATTTTAAAAAGCTAGCTTTTTGGCCGTCAACTTGGTCATTAACATATTCATAAGAACTTTTCATCCTCTTTCGCATCTTGTGACATGAATATGTGAAGCATGGGTACCTCGGCATCGTGTGCCGCACTAAGTATTAACATTCTCTTCCTCCTTCCATTCTTTGCTACTTCTGCAAAAACACAATTTCTTCTAGTTCTAGTGAAAGAACGTATTTTATTGTGAAACAGAATATTAAAATAAGAGAATGATGATTTTATTTGGGTTAACATTAGGTATATATTCAGGTGTAATATTGTACACCTAAATCATACCAATAATTTGATGCACCTGTTGATAACTTGATAAATTGTTCGAAATTTTGGAAATTATTACTTCTTGAAGTCGATTGAATTCTATTACTATGAGACTTCTTGTTTGCATGTTGCAAAGACTTTAACAACACTTTAATTATAAGTGGAAATACAAAAGGTGGTGTACAGTACATCTATCCGTTGTAGTAAAACCGCTGCTTCTTAATGTAGAGTTCATATTAAGAACAGGTACAAGTCTTGTCAACCTGTGTCCCTCAGTGAAACTGGGAAACTTGCGAATAATTGTTTCAAGTAAATAATTAAAGAAACATTGCCGTTGCACTGTCTCAATACAACATTGGAAGAGTTAAAGAAAAATGATTAACATATGTAATCTTTGGATATGCGAAAATAATTAACTTATCATGCGATTAAGAATAAATGTAGCTCTCAAGAATGAATTTTATATTTTAGAAAGACTGAAGACACATTCACTCCCCTTCAAGGGAGTGAATAATCTCCGCATAAAGGAAGTATTCGTTAATGTCACGTTATTAAAACTGAATGTTAAAAATGTTTACCGGCTAAAGCAAATGTGTGGATATGAAAATAGTTACAGTGTACGTAAACCTCTCAGGACATTTGTAGTCGTAATGTCTTAGTATTTACAGCACATCGGCTCGCTCCCTGAAGATGCGAAAGCCTTGTCTGGAGAGCGAGCGCATCCGCTGCTGTCCGTCGCTCGCCAGAGGCTTCGTCATCTTCAGCAGCGCTCTCCGCCGCTTCCTCCATCTCCCTCCCCACCCCTACCGGTGCCGCGCCGCCGGCGCCTGCCGCAAAGGGCTTACTGGCGTAGCGCACGAAATATCACCGGCAGTTCGTAATGGTGCGATGATAGGATCGAACATAAATCTTAATGTACAATTAGCTACAAGATTGAATATGAATCTGTAGGCCTGAAGGCGAATTACTGGAAAACCGGTAACGTTGGGCGGAGCGCCGTCTTGGCAGAGGTGAATATGCACAGGCGTAAATCAGGAGCACGACTTCGGCATTGCTCAATCTTTACTTCTCGCGGCTAAGGCTTCGTCCGTGGTACGAGATCCCAGTTTACAAGATTTACACGCGACTTCTAGGGAAGGCGTGAGGTTCGCACGGAGAGAGAGGTGCGAATTAGGGAACGCTGGTACGAAAAGTATGTAATTGACTGGTGAATTCATGAAGCGACCAACTGATTACACCTATTTTGTATCATACTGCAGTTCCTGATGTGGATTCGAAGTGGTTCTGTCCTTTCTATGCTCTCCTTATTGCGCTCTCGAATTTTTCACGGAGGTATTCTTTAAGTTTTGTTTATCGGACAACTTTTTTAATTAATTTAATTTTTCCTCTAACCCAAATATTCGTGTGACAAATAGAATTCAAGTAACGTTTGCCGTTTAATGTAGTTTATAAAAAATGTATTCTTGAATTGGTGTAAACTAAAAAACGTTCGTCTCGTGTTGATACGAGAATATAACTTAAATGAAAATTAATTTCTGTAAAATATATTTCTTGTCCAGACGCAGAGCATTAGTTAATGAAGAAATAATATTAAATTTTGTTATAAAGGAGTCAGTTTTAGCCACATTTTCGTACATATTTTTCTCAGTACAATAAATTGTTAATATTTTCTCATTAACAGTTTGTCATTTATGACTGTTAAAATTATTGTCCCATTCCTCTTATTGACTGAGTGGTAGAAGGTTAGCCTGCATTATACAAATATAATAACAGTCGTTTGATTAAAGCTCTATAAAGGGGAGTATGCGCAAGTGCCATATTTGATCTTACTTGATATATACAATACATGGGACGCACGTATTCACGTCGAGTTGTCGTTTATAATTTTGAGTTTTGTACATTAAGTTGCTATTTGTATAATATCAACTTGAGAATATTGTTATATAGTGAAAACACAGTAGAAATCATATCGTTGGATATTGGTTTTTCTACCTATAAAACAAGTGAGAGGAAAATATACAAGTTCTTTCAATAGTACACATCAAAAGTGATCATGGCAAGTCGAAACAACAACAAGATAGTCGACAAAAGAGAAGTACGTTTATTTCGTTTCAGTTTTTTCCACCCATCCTGTCGAGATTGCTTGTGATGGTTCAAAGTGTGCCTGATAGAAATGAAATTATTTTGTGTCATTAATAACATTGTACTGGTATATATGCTTTGCAATTTTATTTTACTTCATACAATCTTGCACCCTTGCCTGGTTTCCACTTATCTCGCCTCACATTTTGTATCCATTTCTTCCTTCGATCACCATCCGCAGGAAATATAAATAATCCCCAATTCTTCTTAGAGTAGTTAGTACAATTTATGGCACTGCAACCAGTCATTGTTTCTGACTGTATAATTTGTTAGCCATGGTACACTAGCACGATGAATGCAATTTTCTGTAGTACGACAACAACATTAATAATTAACGAATTATTCTTATTAGTCAATATTTTTGGAAAATTTATTAGAATTCTTATATATTTTAATTGCTTCAATAAAACAATCATTCAATAATCACTAAATAATGTTATAAATACTATACCGTATTGAAAGGAAAATATAACCTCTTTTCTAAAGTTCTCATTTAGAGCACTTTGGAATTAGTAATTAAAAATATTATTACCTTAATAATGTTGAATATTTGTACAATACGATTACTAAATATGTAACGACATCACCAACACAGAAAAACCATTTAATTTTTATTAAATAAATTAATTTTTTTGAAAGTATTCTGCTCCGATTTACCGTGTGTTTATATGCAGTCGCCATATACTAGACCCTTTGCTAAAATCAAATATGGCGCTAGAGTATACCTATCCCTATAGAGCTCTAGTTTGATAGTATTCCCACAGTCAGCTCGATATGGAAGAATAGAAAAATGTTATTCGTAAGAAGTACCTCTTTCCATGTCAAGGATCAAGAAAACTAGTATGACAGTAAAACCAATGAGAGATTTTTTAAAATATCAGAGCTTGTCTAATAATATTCTCATTATTAATTCTCATTAATAATATTCTCATTATTAATTCTCATTAATAATATTCTCATTATCTATTCTCATTATTTTCATATGCAAAAGTGATTGAGAAAATTCATTTAGAAACAACTTCTCAGAAAAGTATTGATTAAATGTTTTTGGTATCAGAAATGGATTGAACGGAGTATAACCGTAAAAGATATACAATATGGCTCCATCGGGCAAAAAAAAAGAAGAAGAAGTGACAGGCGTGCATATGCAAACCGCGAATCAAGTAACTGGAACTCTCCAAATGTCTAACTATCCATGTTCCATGCTCTGCATCCGTTCAATTGTATGAATCAATTTTCTCACACAAGGGACTTGACGATGAGAGATTTGGTTCGAAATTTTAGAGTCGGTTCAAAAATGTATTAATGTAATTTATTGTTGTATTTGTAAATGGGAAATGTAACGTGCTATTGATGCTTAACTACATGGAGTAATAGGAGTTAGCAGTTGGGTGGTAGGTCATTGTTAGTAGGTGGACCGGTTAGCTGGGTTTACCAACAACTTGGCCAACGAGGAGGGCTTAGTAGAAGTGGTTAGTAAGTAGAAGTTATTGATACTAGGAGGTTGGCTTTTCAGTAGTCACAACTATATGAACTGGGACATAATGTGAACTGGGAATGTGAAAAGCTACAAATTTTCTGACCCCATCGGGAATCGAACCCGGAATCGAATGTAATATTACCATATTTGCTAGCACAAATATAATAACTTCATAGTTGTGACGCAAATAAATACTTGCAGATTTTGCCAAAAATAAGAACATAAGAGAAATGACAAACAAAAATAACTTTGTTTAAAAACCATTGGTATATTTTCATTAATATGAAATTATATGAAATTATATGAAAAAATATATCACAAAAATATTATCACCTCCGATTGTGATAGAGAAAAATGGGTGAATAAATGTATAGAATCCCATGCTATATTATAAATTTTCAAGTGTCTGTGTTTTACAAAAGTATCAAATTCTATAGCCGTTTATTTTCACGACTTGGAAGTTATATATACTACTTTTTTCAGTTACCATGTATTTATTCAACACAAAAAATTTTGTGTGTGTCAGTACAGATCTTAAAATTAACTTTTTATTTCCATCCAATGTTGTGTCTTAAATGGTTCCGTACTAACAGTTACGAATTGATGTAAATATTTATTATATTTTAGACTTCTTGGTTTAAAATATATTGCAAAGCGTATTAAATATACCAAGTTAATTACAGTAGCAACAAAACATAGCAATTAAAGACCCCACAAGACAGTTAACTGTGTAAAGGAAATTCTTAAAAATTGATAAATTACAAAAAAATTCGTATCATTAGGATATTTGAATTACACGTGACAAATAATAATAATAATAATTTTATATCCATCATCACGTTTACAAAAGAAGATACAATTTAAACTTCTAGGAATACTGACCAATATCCAGTTGCAGGTCAGTTATACGAATAAAATATAATTGTATGACAAAAAGAAAATAATAATAATGAGTCCATTTTACCAGTGCCGCTAACTGTGTCGTCTGCATGGAAATTTACTTCAACCTATTAAGCAAATTATCAAAACCATAACTTATTGAATAATACTCCGATAAAGAGTAAATACAAACACATTTAAATGAATTAATTTATGCATTAATAACTGTGCTTATATTCGCTGATTCATTAATGCGATGACAATGTATAATTACTGTACATGATAGAAAAAAATATTTTAAATAAATATGTGTAATTATTTAATATATTTAACTTATTACCTTGCTTCTGTAGCTTCAGATCTCCTTAATAGCCAAGACTTTAGCATTTCGCTACACTGTTTCAGTTTATTGCAGGATTTAATTTCATAAGGCAACTGATTAAACAACGTAGGTCCTATGTACTATAGGGATGGTCTAAACAATTCTCTTCTTACTTTAGGTGTTCTGAAAATTCTATTTTCCGTATTTCGTGTTTTGTTTAACAAATCATATGTTCTTACATTTTCGCTTCTTATATAAAAAGTTCTTAGAACTTTAAATACGAACAAATATTCAACGGGCAATATGTTTAATTCTACATATAATGGGAAGGCACTCACTCGTTTATTTTTATATAACATAACACGAACAAAGTGATTCTGTGTTGTTTTTAACTACTTAATTAGATTTTATACTTACTTCTCTAACAGTTGATAGCATACATTAATCTAGAATTAATTATGCAAAATACAATTTACGCATCAGGTCAGTGTTGCGTAGGTAGTAAAAAATCCTAATTGACGATCTTAATTTATTATGTAAATCTCCGATGTGGTGTTCCCATGATAATTTGTTATCCATAGTTACACCAAGATATTTAAAACTATTAACTTTCTCTATACATTGACAGTTACTTGCATTTGTGGTACAAGATACTAAACGATATTTTATAGATCCAGGAAAGTTAAATTCTTTAAAACCAAATTTGATTGATCGCTTGACATTAAATCCGTATTGGTTCGCTCAAACGTAACTGGATAAAACAATGGTTTGTTACAAAAAAGGTTTGTTTGTAGAGAAAGTTCCATTATCACGAATTAATCACTGCGCATATTTTTGCGAAATTAAATGTTCAAGTGAAACATTCGGTTTATTAGTTGCTGTGTAAGACGTACGCATGTTATTGATTTTGGTTCAACAGCTATGTATGGATAATGATCCACTTGGAGGCATCTGCCCAATAAAATTTAGTTAATATATTACGGATGTGCAATAGCGTTATGATTCGCGTTAGATTTTCGCCGTGCTTTAAATCCTGCATATGCTAGTTACCTCTTTTCCCACCTACCTACACAATTAACACCGTCTTTCTCCTTGTCCTGCGTACGCAATTTCTACATTTACATGCACTTACGTAATTTTATCAAAAATAAATCGCACTACTTTATGTCACATGTGTTTGCCATGTAATATCGTCACTTTCAATTTCATAAAGTAACTTGATGCTAATGTGTGAGAGATCGCGCAGTGTTTGAATCACCCCAAAACTCTTCATTTTGTTTTGAATGTCTCGGTAGAAATACTTCGGATAGAAAGCTTAAGCGTAAAAGTATGAATGTACTATAACGGAGTCTCATCCTTTTATGTTACTGTAAACTGGAAACCGCTCTCTCCAACACTTGGGATCTACCATGTCATTAGTTTATCTCAAGCGAACGATGGTTTGTTCTTCTACGGCAAAATTATTGAAAAAGTCTGGATATTAGGATCTTTTAAAAATATAAGGTAATTGAGAGGTTTACATGGAGTTTTTAAACTTCATTGAAGAAAATATAGTGTCTCTATCAAATGTAGTTATTGCAGGAAGGTTTTTGGCCGTAGCTTTGCAGCAAGTTCAAATAAAGTCGTCTGAAATAAAAATATTTGATAGAGACACTATGTTTTCTTCAATGACTTTTCAAAACACCATCTACACCTCACCATCATTTTGCATTTTCAAAATGTCTTAACCTCTAGTCTACTTCAATACTTTTTCCATATAAATAAAATTTCTGCAATAAATATTAGAGACACAGTTTTCTGCAATAACGTTTTCAAAATTTAGTAGTAACTTCATAATGACCGCTCGCAAAAATTCTTCCTCTAGTAAAAATGAATTTTAATGTATTATATACTACTTGCAAGACCAATGTGCCATCGGCAAACGATAGTTGATCCATGTATATTAATGTGTATGCATATATAATTTAATTATTATAAATTAGCGAACGTAAAATCTAAGGTAATGAACACATCGAACAATAGTGGTCACAATATTTTAAACATTGGTTAGCAACTGAGTAACGTATGACTAATTTTATGTCGCCAAATTAAGTATCTAAAGACTATTAACATTCTTTAGTGATTTGTCTCAATATGACACATTTTCAACAAGTATCAAGACAAATAAAAGACATATAATTTGGGGAATAATTAAAACCTAATGTGAGTGACGTCGTGGAGACTCAACTTATTTTATAATACAAATGTAGTGTAAGTGTTCATGGTGTTATTCAGATACAGAAATATTAGAGATAAGTCGACGTTTTCTTAATATGCTAATTAATGACGCAAAGTTCATAATATTGATGCTTATTTACGGAGAAAGCTTGGATCAGATACAGCTCTATGATCAACCATATGAATGAGAACGATTATATCTTTGTAAAACTAACAAACTTGCAGCAGTTTAAGACGTCAATCTGCCTTTAAGATTAAATAAATTATGATCAATTTGTTATTTTTGTGGCTCATTCTTGAATTGAAGTACAAATAAAAATGTCATTAATAACTTCTTTATAAATAGAGTTGTATCATTGACGTATAACTTCCACGTTTTGCTTTATTTTGTTGGACGAATAGTGAAAGTGAAAACGGTATTCCTTAACTTCTTTCAAGAGATAACTTTCTTATCTTAATAATATATTGTACTTATGTTGGTTTCTTATTACTGAACAATTTGAATGATTTACATTACATGGAATTACTTTTTAAATCGCATATTCTGTACTTGATATGTAGGGATCATCTTTCAGGTAAGCCCAAAAACGAATTCCTCCCGTTATGAAATTAAACCAACAGACACAAATATTATTCCGACAAGATAACTATAGAATTTAATGATGCAAAGTGTAGCATCTCGGCGTTTTCCCCGTTGAAGCTTCTCCCAGTGCTCGCGTCCTCGGAGCTTGTTGACAGACTGCCACGGGTCCGTTAGGACACGTTTTAGTGCCGGATCGGGAAGTGTGTTACTTTAAGCTACACTCCCAAGGCGTCCTCTTTGCAGCCTCTACGTGTTTGTGGTTCGTGAAGGGATGCTAAAACAAACCCATGTCGATCCATACGGGACTTACGGCTCGGCCTCACCCATATATTCCCGCGCGAAACGCCAACTTCCTCAGCGACAGATTTGTTTGTTTTATGCTTGAACTTCGTCGAGGTAATTAAAAATGCAATGGACATATTCACTAAACCATAAACAGTCTCTTTAAAATATTTCTTGTTTTTACTTCAAACACTATGTTTTGAATTCTTTGAAGTATTTCCAAAGCATTACAGAGATTGATTTTAGTTTGAGATCTTCTAACTCCAAATGAGGCACATTAGTAATGATAGTCAACTCAATATTTTACAAAAGATAATGCAGGCTTGGATTTCTTTTTTCAGAGATAATGTATCAAAAAATTATTAGTTAAGGATGTAAAAGAATAATTTTACATGAATCTCTTCCGCGGTTTTGAAGATTTAAGAGGGTTAAAATCATATAATAGATTTACACAGTTAAACTTTCATAACAATTTTCGACAAAATGAACTTTAAATCTCTCTTTGAATAGCGTGAGTAGGACCTACGTTTAGATCTTGTAATATCTTTTACACTAAACACATATTACTAGATTATTTCTCCCCTAATCATAAGTCATAGTTTGGATACCCGATATTGGTTTCCATACTTCGAAACATTGCACAATACTGGAGAGGTACATAAGTTACTGAACATTGGCTGCATGCAGATTTATTTTATATGTGTTCTAACAACATGATAAAGGAAGAAAGTGTAAAAATATGAATAATATGGGGAAATCATACATGGAGACGGTGTACCCGAGAAAGAGGTGTTTGCAGAAAGGATTCCTGAAATAAACGCAAAATGAACAAATAGGTATGTCGAGGATCGCAGTCATAAAATATATAGTCATTTAAAGAAAATAATGTTATGTGGTGGAACACTTTTGAAGAAAGCAAGATAAAATAAGAAAAATTAGACTGCCTACAAAAACAGAAGAGAGTTTACAAATGTACCCGTGAAATGGTAATAAAACGTGGCGATAAGATGAGAATAAAGAGAGGATGACAATGCGGAAAAAATTGATATATCAGCAAGGTATACTAATAAATCAAGGATGGAGTAGAAGAATGCGAGAAATGATCGATTCAATCGAAAATAGCGATTTAAATTAGAGAAAACACTACGAAGAGAGAAAAGTGTAATGACGCGGGAAATATTTAAAATGATGAAAGGAAACTTAAAAGTTATATGAGGTACAAGAAAGATATATATGTGGGACGAAATAACGGTAGTATAGTTCATGTGTATGAAAAGCAAGCTAGTGAGAATTGCGGGATTAAAAATTGTGTAAAAAAATTAGAGAGAACAAAATTCCCCAACTATGAAGAGAAGAAAATAGGAAATGGTCATTATATCATGTGGTGATCATATTGTGAATACAAACAAGCTATAAAAATGTTTCAGCAGATTGGAAACTATGTTTAAGATAATGCAGCATATTGTACAAGGAGGTATTCAACGATGAAGTGAGATGGGAGAATATTTAAGAAATAACTATTGGTATATAGTAATTGACTGACAATCTATCACAATGAAATAGTATTCAATGAAAGAAACACAAATTTAAGATGATAGAATTTATAGTATAATAATTTCATAAAAATAAACTAGGAATAATTAATTACAGCAGCATTGGTAGTATTTTGAGACCATGAAAGTGGAAAAGATAAAATTTCAGATGGGATACAGTGACATTTATTGAGCATTGCAGCAATTTGAACGATGAAAGGAGGAGGATAAAGGCGGTAATTAGTGTGTTATCCTTAACTCCCTTTCCCTTGTCTGTAGGGGTCGGAGATGAGGATGATATGTTGCCTCCTTTTTGATATGGCAGGGGAATTACAAGGGTGCCGGATGCTCTTCCTAACGCACCTCGCCGAGGCAGGTGATGAATGAATGACGTGAAAGTGGATGATAATGAGTGAATGTTGTGGTGGAATGATAGGCAGGTGAAACAAGAGTACCCCGAGAAATCCTGTAGCGAACACAACTTCGTCCACGACCGCGAATTATACTTGGATCAACCAGCATCACCAGAGGTAAAAGGCGCGTACGCTAGGCACTACGCCACGCGCCTCCCAGGGATAAAGGTAGCAATGTATTGTGGAATAAAGGATGTATAACTGTAGAAGAAACGAAGAAATGCAATGGAAGTTACAAAAAGTGAAGAGGAAGAGAATGTTAATGTTACTGCCGAGAAAAAATATATCAGCGTTCATATTGAATTAAATGAGGCAGTAATAGAAAATAAAAATAAAAAATTAGAGTCATTCTTAGAATTCTCCATAAGTCATTAATTTCAATAATTGAACAATCTTTCCCATCTTTTACTTTTATTGTATACTGTACTATTTGTCGTACAAGTTATTGAACCTAATTAAAGATAAAAGACGAAATTATAATTATCTCCGTTACTTATATTGGTTACTTCTCTATACAATCATTGCTTTTAGAATAAAGTGGAAGCGGGTATGGTATAATTTGACTCGGGGATACAAAATGGAATAACAATAGCACAGGTTGATACAGGTACCATTTTGTTAGACAGATTGACAATGGGGATAAGTATGGAGGAAAAGGCAAGGTTATGAGGAAGACGAGGATAACACGTAACGAAAGGGAGGATCAAACAGGTAATGCAAAAATCTTTGTGTAATATCTATTTTTCATGGAGTATTTTTTTAAATACATGGAATGCGACATAGTTTTTTTAAACTCTCCAGAGGTTGAAAATCTGCCTCATTTTTTTTTCTTTGGGGTTTTGGGGCTCGCCAACGTCAATGTCTTTACAGTCCTACATCAGATTTTAGAATATTCTATATAACTAGTCAAACCATCTGCCATAAAGAAAGGACAGAATATATTGTTTATGTGGAAGAAGTTATTATGTTGCGAAGAAATTGAGAAGAGGTAAATACACAACAAAGTATTGAACGAATATATGGGGACAGTTGAAGTTAACATTAGTGGATGAAAAGTAAAAGGGATGTGGTTTCTTAAAGCATGTGGTAAGAACGAACTAATATACATGGATTGTCATAGGTAAAAAGTTATTTTGGTATCACCTTAAGTGTAAGTACATTATTTGCATTATTAATTAGTAAGAATATATACTACAACAATTGAGAATTGGTAACACTGAAGGCTATACAGGTGCAATATAACCTGTTATAAGTTACGGAAGTACAGTATACGAAGAAAGAACACTGATACATAGAAGACTGAAAAGTATTCAAATATTATGTTTACGTAATTGTTTATATTGTTTGGTGGGTTAGAACTTGCAGTTTATTCCATAGACGTTATACTTAGCATTTGACCTATATGATATGCAGAAGTTTATTGGAAAACAGAGAAGCATATGTGGTACCAAGCGGAAAACCGAAGGGAAGATATAAAGACATTCGTTGATATGAAGGCTGGCAGTGGAGATGGACTGTGGGCACAAAAGGAAGGTGATTATACAAATATTCGGTTTGCTTGCTGGGGGGTTACCGCGTCGACTTAACATAATTTCTTTACCTTCCAGTTTCTATATTAAAGAACTTAACATTCATCTAGTAGGTATTACAATCTTTTCCCACTTGGATATCATTTCTCAAAAGAATGCTTTTCCTTTCTGGTAGGATGCATACGAAAGGGAAAAATGGTAAAACAGTATAATTTAGGATAATATATGGGTCGTTACACTTTTCATGATAGAGAAACATTCTGATTCTGTTCCGAGCTCACAATGCGATGAAGGTCCCAATGGCCGAAGAGATGCTTCGTATGCATGAAGAACGAATTCATGAAATTTTTTTTTGAATGAATATTTTTCAAAAACGTGGAAGGGATAAAATTTTATTTTACAAAATGCCCGGAAAGGATTTCAAAACTTTGTAATTTCAAAATTTTGGATATGTGTGTATGGATGTAAGGAATCGATTTCAAATACCAAGTGCGTGCCATGTATAGAAATTATTTTATTGAATTGTATGTAATTGTGAATTTTGTATCCTTCGTTGAAGGAGTTTTTAGAGTCTCCACTAAATGGTGCTGGTCATAATTTAGGGGTTCGTGTTTTTTAAGTAACTTAACGGCGAATGTGAAGTAAAATGCATCTGTTTGGTAATACGATTTTTTAGAGCTTGAAAGTTCCACTAAAGTATGTATTTCTGTCTATCATGAATTATTGCGTCTGCGTAGTGCTCCCAGGCTAATTGGCGAAACTACTTATCTCGCTAGTTTTCAATCGCGGTCGTAATGGGGCGAAGATACACTGAAAGTGACATTCAGAAAACGAAACAGTAAGTTGATTGTGCCAAGTCCTCTTTTATTATAGTTTATAACAGATCACGGAGTTTTAAGACTTACCAAAGAAGTTACTTCGGAAAGGGAGAATATGAAATATGTAGAAGTAATATCGGAAGGGTGATAGATGACCTATGCTATGAGAGAACCTAACAAGATTGCCGGTGATAAATGAAAGTAAAATGCAAAAAAAAATAGAGAATTAGCTATTATAATAATATGAGCATGTGATACAAATTTGCGAGATGAGTATAGCGATTATCGGTGGCGGCAGAGAGGCACTGAGTGTAAGCAATATATGGATTATAGCTAAGTGCGAAGGTATGTATATACATTCACAATATTATTGAACTCCGAATGACTACACGGTTAAGTTGTTTCCACGTATATCACGGTAATACAAATAAATGAAAAATAAAACGTCTTTATCTCTAAGACACAGTTGCCATAATTGTTTCATTAAAAATTGAGACGAGAACATTTTTTATTCATTTCGATCATATTTTCACAAACATTATAGTGTAAATCAAGAAAATCTTATTTCCAAACCGGAGACAATTCTGCATTTGACAAAAAAGGAAGCAGACCTTGGACATACTTAGCAATCTAAATCATCGTATAACTTAGATAATTCATTAGCTTGAATATATTTTAATACTTACTTGAGGCATGAATGTTTAACAACCAAACTTTAAAGGGGTCAAAAACAGGCCAACATCCACAAAATTGCACTACAAACGACTGTGTTACAAATGTATCTGTCAAAATATAATCTTATCAAAATATTCAATTGGCTTGTGTACTATTTTAATATTGGGAAGAGGATTTTATTTAGACCAGGAACTTCATGTGTAAGAGAAAGTTCAAAAGTACTTCTACTGTCCTCCAAAATCATTGTGACAAGTTAACCTTAGAAATGTGAATTGATCTCGCTTTGAATAGAATTGGATGTATCGAAAATTAGTCGTATTAATTCGTGGTATTATAGGTCAAAATTGCGGAATTGGCGTCGTATATCTGAAATTGGAATACCAACAAATCTGAACAAAAGCAACGAATTGTATTTATGCATAGTGTATAAAAAGATTATATATAAAATTAACATCTTCGTTCGAATGAATGTGTCATAGACAGTTATGAAACACGTTTCATAAAATTTTAACTAATAGAAATTCAGATTCCAGGAGTATTTTAGCTATTAATTTCAAAAATCGATGCTTGTGTATTTTGCAAAATTGAATTGCTTAGCATTTTTCATGTTTTTTACCTTAAAATGTGTTATGGGGCTCGCTACTATATGTTCGATTCAATACCTTGCCTGTCTAAACATTCAAAATCTTACGTGTACAGAAGTATAATGATTCATTTTTTTAGATTCTTTATTATCCACACCACCTTTGAATAAACTTAATGTGAAATAATGATAAAATTATCAAATAAATGAACATCATCTTAGTTTTTAATGGAAATATATTGCAATACTTTAAAAGTTTTAACTAATTCTGAGATGGTCGATTTTTTTGGCAGATTACGCAATGAATGTCTTTATGCAAATCCATAGTTATATTCTGAGCATGATGATATTTTGTCACACTTTATCTTCAAACGTTGTCTAAATATGATTTGAAAACCTAATCCCCATTCGTCTAGTTGAGTCAAAAAATTGCGGATAATATTTTCAGAACAGGATACTCCCTTGAAAACATTCATCAACCTCCAACCCAGTGGAGTTTTGTTTTTATTAATTTCAAAAACCCTGGATAAAAAGCTTAATGCTTTTATTGTAACATTTTTACTTTTTTCTGATTTTTTACCGTATGTCAGAAGTTATATAAAATAATTGTTCATAGTGGAGGTTAATTTTGTAGAACATTATTCTTTGTACGTCATTGTTATATGTATAGGAAAAAAACTCTAAGAACCCCTAAATATGAATTTTGAAGTAAAACGGGAACATTATTTCAGTGTTTGTAAAGAAAAGTTGAAACCAATAGTTTTGCAACTTTCCTATACGTATTCGTATATGTAAAATTCGCAACACTACACCACAAAACATTGGTAAATGTTATTATTTATTCCTTTTCAGTAGAAATGTTGGGAAGCCAATAGCTAGAGAATGTATGTATAATTAAACTCCATTCGGGTCATGTGTGATTTCATATAGTAATATATGGAAATAAATGAAATAATTAAGATACTAGGATGTGTCTTGCGAACATTTTAGAAAATATCTCTACAGATCCTAGTACCTTAATTATTTCATTTATATTCACATCCTAGTATCTTAATTATTTTATTTATTTCCACATATACTTTAAAATGCAACCTTTTACTCTAATTTTTTGAGTTGTCCAGCTGGAATCGCTTTTTACTACAGTATGCGGCGTTCGCTTCAAAAATTAGTTTTAATCACCCACTGTTGGCACTCTTGGACTACAACTGTCAGGTGGAATGTTTGGAGCGAAAGTATATCTTACAATCCAACACGAGCACTTTTCTAGTGCACTGAAACCGCACTCCAGGCTACAGCACGATGAATGATCAGACCGTAGTACCTACCTGCCAACCAAGCGCGTCCGTCCGATGGGTATATGATTATAATCGTTACAACTCCCGTAAAAATTGAGCTACAAAGACAAAAGAACGTCAAAATGCATATCGTTTAAAGAGCTAAAAATTAACACTGGAAATTATATCAAAATATTAGGTATATTTAACCCAAAATGCAAATATACGCCAAAAAGCGTGAAAATATGAGATAATTGACTTTTTCAATGTGACGCACTAATGCAAAAATTATGAAAAAATTCATGAACGTAGAACTTTATATTAATAAGCAAATGACTAAAAATATTGATGTATCTTTGAATTTTCTACTTGAAAATTTCTTCATGTGTTTTTGTGTGGGTTTTTTAAGACATAACTTTCATACGTGACATTGAATGACCTTGAAAAACATGCTCTGAATGTTTTAATCGTCTACCTTCACAAAAAATTCTTCTTTTTTCTTCAGCCAGTGTTGAGAAAATAAATAAATAAGTTTCCTGCCCCTTGCGGAAGGGAGGAAGAGGTAATGAATCTATTGACCCTGGAAAACAAGTGTTAAGGCGTATGTTTCACTTTAAACCGGGTTATTCGAAAATCCAAGACTGAGAATATTTTATCTATCATAACCGGGGATACACTTTTCCAATCTATATAAGATTTGCCAAAGAATTTAAAAAAAATTCATGACTTATTTGCAAATTAATGTAATTATTACTTAATGGTAACAATTTTCAAAATTGGAACAAAGTAATGCCATATTTGTGTAGGAAAGAGTTATGTGCCTTAGTTAAGCTATGGACTTGACATAAATTATGTGAACATGTTGAAAATTCTTCTACACGTTCATCCAATGAAGTATCGGTGGAAAATAATGCATCACATGAAGTTTCTTTTGATAGACTGCATGAAAATCAGGCTCTATTAAAATGAATTAGAGGTTTGGGAATATCGGATAATATTCGCATGAGCTGATGAATTCACATTTATTCTATAATTTTAAAACTAACAATTAAAATATTATCTGTAATGAAATTAGCCAGGAATTTCTCTGAAAAGAAAAACGCCAAGACATTTTGAAAGCAACGAATACGATGTCGAACCCCGTTAGAATCGCTTGACCATTGCGACGATGCAGTTTAGCGGTTATTTTATTATGGGTTTTTTTCGCAAATTAATAATATTTACAGAAGTGCACTTCTCGTTAATTCGAAGTCGTATAAACACAAAAAATAACGAAATTAACATATTATAATAAACTATAGTTTGCATATTTTAAGTTAGCCGATAAAACATACAATGATTATCTGCGACTGAACCCGGTTTTATTGTCGCTCTTCGCTAGGGATTCAACTATTTCGAGAATGCAACGTCTGCTGCTTACGCTCGATAGATTGAAATTGTTGTACGGAATTTTGTGTTTATTTCGAAATATTTTAATCTGCTCAAAAAATAATGAAAAATGATAACCGTTTCCATCTCCGTGAACTAAATGTTTATGGCAAACAGACTATATACTACGCCGAAAGGTTCATCTACGGTTATCGAGTCTCAATATTCCGTCACCGTTCACTTTCATTTTTCAATGTTCAGGGTTTTAGGGAGGAGATGTCACCGTGAAGTCAACCTCAGGTCATTCTTAAAGAGCTCGACTGACCTTAAGTCTGCACCTGAAGCGGAAGGAGAAGAGGACCGAGGAGAGGCGAAGCATCGACGCTACGTGATCGCCACGTGTCAACACCGTTCATATGTAAAGGCATGCAAATGCGGAGAGGCAATGCGCCGGTGGTCTCGAGCAGAAGCCGCCGCCCAGCTCTCTCGTATGCGTAACACACGAGGACACGTGGAGAAGAGGTTCCTTGTGAAGCTTCGTCTCATTCTCACCAACTGGCACACATGTTCATCATGACGTATTCTATCGAAATGTTTATGAACGCTCTGTTCTCTTAACGAACATAAGAAATATTACACCGAACAAAATTTATTTTCTGGAACCAAACTACTCGGAAAAGAGCTTGTTGCTCCTTGCAAATCACCGTTTGTATTGCAAAATATCTGATTTTTTTCAGAATTAATCTGTGAAGAAAATAAAGCTATGAGCTCACATTTTGCAATACATCGGAAGGATTTTATCTGTGCCCCAAAATTACTTGATGGTCTCACCACATCGTAGCGTTCATTTCCCACGAAGAGGGTCCAAGGTTTCTCTTTGAGGAGGGAGTTGAGAGAAAGCATTTTACCTAATTTTAATGAATTTCATTTTAGTTTTATTCTTTAGCATAACAATCGTAAAACGTTGAAGCATGTATTTTCGCATTAAGCAAATTAAAATGTTAAATAAGTTTCAAATACTGGTAATATAAAGTAAAACATAACTATATTGACATTCTATTAGTTTTATAACTCGCAGCTAACTTTTAATTTTATCTAGGAACTTATGCAAAAAAATTTGAATCCGCCTCTGCCTCAGGGCCCTTGATCGGAATTGATGGGAAGGTCCCTTGCTTGCTTCCGGAGAGTAAATTAGTTTATTGTCCTCCACGTGGTCATAAGCAGTTTGTACTGTTTTTGACAATAAATTTATTATTATTATATTGATGAGGGATCTTGGCATTAATGAAATTCTGGAATCACGCTCGCCTTTTCCCTCACTCACTATCAATATTACATTTTTCGAAATGTGGTGGTGAAATTGAGAAAAAACTATACATTTTAAAATGTGTTTAAATGTCCAGCTGCAAAGGCATAATTGTACGATTTTCCAGTTTTAACTGATTAAGTTGACTAGTTGGTTTGGCGTATAGTGATATATACAGTTGTTTCCTATGATTTGATTGATGGTTTAATTATTCAATTTCGGACACCAATATAATGTGTACGTGACTAATTACTCCATGCTCTAGCAGTTGCTGTACGAAGAAGAAAGGACGCAGTACGTGCGTTTGCCATGCACGTGAATGCAGCGGTCGACGTTACACAACAAGAGAAATAAAACGCACGAATGATTTAAAGCTTGTGCGTAGGAGCTCGCTTGAGCACGAAACGCAATGTATCAAAAACGTATATGCTGTGAGACGGAAGGAAAAGCATGATAAGATCTCATTTTGGGCTGCACACTCCACTTGCACGCCGAACCAGCGAAAGACATCAGTAAAACACCACTTCACATACGTAACTCCACCTTACACGTAGTATCTTGGAATATACCACGAAAAGAATATGCTTGGGAAGGAGAAGCTAAATCACCCCTTTCTTAGCGGGCATCTAAGAAATGGATGATTTAGCTCTTTCCAAGTATTTTCTTTTCTATGCAGCACTTTTCAAGATATACTATCGGTGTGTTAGAAAATTAAAAGACGTTTTACTCTGTGAGTCGTGGAATTTTTTATTCAAAACGTTAAACATTGGGGGAATTTTTCTTGCCGTTTCTTGTGTCGTCACGAATATTACGGGACAAGTTATTTGAAAGTAGTGGTTGGAAATTTGGAAAATTCTTTTTGTCTCCTCCTTCATTTTTCTCTCTTATTCTATTAACATTTCAAAGAAGAAGAAGAAGAAGGGGGTAAATATTTGTAGAATGTTTCAATTTATTTTTATTTTGTAACTTATATTTATATATTTTATTGAAAATTATTAACTTTTTGAAGAAGAAAAAAGGGATTGATTGTTTTTTGAATGTTTCAATTTATATTTATTATGTAGTTTATATTTTGTAAAAAAAATTGTACTTCTTCTGCGGCCTAAAAGGCCTTTTGCATCAATAAATAACGACAGAATGACGAAATCTTTTACTTCTTGTAATGTATATCAATCTGTCAACATCAGACCAATTCCTCCACAACTAATCTATTTAGTTGGGGAATTATTCGAGTTCATTTCTGTGAAACTAGGGATAGTAAAAATGCGTTAGTCTTTTTCCTTTACTCCACAACCCCTAGCGACAGATATGACGTGGCTTCGAGCCACTCTATCATTTCTCTTGCCTCCCACTGAGGAGTGAAGTAACGTTTGGATGATAATTGCATCTTATATTTAGCTTGCGAGTGAAATGACGGTCTTCCGATTTAAAACAGACATTTATCTCTCGCATATCTGACGATGTGATGGACTGAATATCTAAAGACTATCATGATCACCTTATATAACTGCGTGAAAATTCTACATCGCACAGCATCGTTCCGTTAACCAAAGGTTCCTCACTTTGTCAAACCCTGAAACATATCTCGTTTGGGAATATTTTTCATGTGGTAGCTGTACAAAAGGACAATGTGATATGAGGGTTTCTCAATTAAGTATCTATACGACGAACAAGAGGCAGTTCTCAAATTGTTTGTTTATTTTACTTTTAGTTATTTTAATTTAAATTTATTGTATAGTAATAAAAAAAACAAAGGGAAGGTCGTGTAAGTTATATATTGACGACTCTTCATTAAAGTAGAATAAAATTTCTCTCCCTAATTTGGAATTTATTTTTATTCTCTTCCCGTAAATGATAGGCGTAATGTGATCAATTCACGACACGCAATTGTCTCTCATGAACCACTGCCGGTTCAATGAACCGTGATCTCGCATCTCCCACTGCGGACCCCTCGACGCATATTGATCTGAGAATTTTCTCTCGCTGCGATTAATAGTGGTCAGAAGGAATATCCAGCCGTTAGGCAAATTGAGTGTCATTGCTTTGACGTATGCAAATGAAGCGCTTGTTAAAGTCATTTAACATTCTTTCTTTTGGCGATGCCGCGTGAAGCGTTCTCTTGGTTGCTCAAAACGCGATCACAGTGGCGTAACAAGAAATCTATAAATTCTAGGACGACTCGATAACTATCAAAGTTACTTTTATTTATTTTAGGAGTCGATTTTTGTGTCATGTGGTAGCGGACAATGACTCACTCCTCACTATGAATCCCTGTTGGAAAACAGTTTTTTCCCTCTCAGATAAATTGATTACATTCATTACCATCATGTACAAAAATTACATTGCATTACTATGGTGTAAAACAAGATAAAAGTGATAAATACTGTTAACGTATAAAAAACGAAAAAAATAATCTTGTTAGTTTTATTTGCCAAATCTTTTCTTCCATTATTTGATCTGATACGCATTTCAATTTATTTTGTTGTTAGAAAGATTACAGTTAATTTTGAAAATTATCGATTGTTAGCATTCAGTTAAACTTTTAGATGGTTCTGGTACCTTCTATACGTGTCCTGGGAAATGTAGTATTTTTTTCCAAAAATATAATGAGAGTAGCCAAGAATTATTTAGAACCAAGAATTATATCAATATTTCGAATCTTCTATGACAATAAACGAAATCGTCTCAAATTTTTAACGAATTCGATCACCAAATTAAAAATAGTTGCAGGTTAATTGGACACTTACATTGTTTAAAAATATATCAATATGAGCTTTAGCACCTAAAATATTTAACCTATCAACCTTTCAAATTACTGTCTATAAATTTCTATCACAATAACTGTTTAACACTAACCGTTACTAAAATTATATGTTGTAAAAATATCAATTTAATTATGTCTTGAATTTTTTTGTAAGTTTAATAATGATTGTTTTGAACTTGAAATAATTTTATCACTAAGGTAAGGTGTGAAGGTACCCAATCTATGGAGACAATTCATAACATCCTATCACGGTTCATTGCTTATCTTATCGATGTCACGATAAGGAAAATGGCGTGGAATACAGAGACGAGTGAAATGGCCGTAATATAAGTTGGTTTTACCGGGTAGAGATAGTAAAATCATTCAAAACCCTAATTATCTTCTTTTTTGTATTTAAGTAATTTTGTACATTAGTTTTGTGAATAATAGTGAACAATAACCACAATATAATTTGTAACCAAAGCAAAAACTTTAACATCTCTTCAGTATGTCGGGTGACCTCGATAAGAATAGTTTAAAATTTAGTGAAGGTGTTTTACAAGAGCTTAAAAATATTCATCTATTCAAAAGATTCGGAAAGTTATTTATTTTTAAAATGAGCTCTTTTCTCATAAGAGACAATACATTTCATGCAAATATTGCTTAAATGACCGGTAAAGGAGTTTTAAAAGCTAAAATCGATATCAGTATATGTATGTCTTTATCTATTTATACAAATTTTAGATTTTTATAAGACTTATTCTCTTTCAGTATGTACTTTCAACCACATTGTTGGAGAAAGTGAACACACAATGTGAGATATTATTGAGAATAAGGTACAGGTCCGACATGTTTGTGGGGAGAGGATGCTCGCCTAGTTCGACTGAGCGTGGGATGGAACACAGTTCTCTGAAGCAAGTATGATGGAAAGACACCAGATCTGAGCATACCAGAAAGTCGAGGTAGTTGTCTGTCCATTTATTAGATACGAAGGATCCAAGATAGAACTAAGCAGTGACCTTTTGAAAAGATAAATCCGGTCCTGAGTGTTGGTGACGGAGAACATTAGTGACATGCGGTGCGGGGCACCTTTCAACGAAGGAGACCTCGGGTCTACATTTCCTGCTTCTCCATTCTTCCATTGCAGAAGAAAAATAAACCTAATCTTTGATGGTAATGAAATATTTGGAACTTCTGTGATCTAAAATCGTAGAAAAAAGCACCTGAAGATGACGCTATATCTAGTGTAACGTAGTGCAATTTCAATGTAACATGTAATGTTTTTTATATTAAATGGAATCTGTCAATATTTGGCTACTTATCTTCATTGAAATAATACTTCGAAAGTTGGTACTACTTTGAATAAATAGACGCAGATGCAATATTTTAATATTACGCAAAAAGACTTCAGAATTTGTTTTGTTTGAAATTATTGATTTGAAGATGAGTTTTCTACCATTAATTTAGTACGCCCATGAACAGGAAGGTGGCGTGCTCTATTTACTCTATTTGAAACCGGTGAATGAGGACAGAAGAGTACGTACGCAAGTAGTCTGGACTGTATATAACGAAACTTCAATATCGTCGGCAAATACAAAACGAAGGAACGCTGATGTTGCATGGCACAGATCAGCAAGGGTAGTTAAGGTTGGCAAAGAAGCCTAACGGAGGCCGTGATGGAGGCGTGGCAGATGACGAACAATAAAAGAACAGATATCATATAAGTATTTACCGGATGAGTAATTTACTTACAAGAACAGACGGTGGTTAAACTTAATTATTTTGCTATAGAGTATTTGTCTGGCCATGGAGATTTTAATTCATATCTTGTGGAGCGGCGACTCTGGGAGACGACTGACTGCATTTACGATCATGATGAAACAAGACAACACCAACTATGGGGCAGCCAAATTTACCGACAGGAAAGCGGAGGCTACATTAAACACTTTAAGTTAACACGGCTGTTTAAAACAACTGATTCGCCGGAATATATTGATACGATAGAGAATTTTCATGCTTTCGGATAATGTGTGACAAAATTGGGGCAAATACGAAAGATCAAGATGACAGGTAGTAGATAAGCGTCCGCTTGCTAGGAGCAGGGACGAGAACACTGAGATTTGCTCAATAGCTAAGTGACACACTAAAGGAATAATGACAGGAACGATTACATGATCAAATGAGCCTTGTAGTGACCAAGCTGTAGACAATGCGGTCTGGTTTGCCGAGACTGAATAAAATGAAGAAAAAAAGAGTACGTACATTAATGACAATACAATAGTCATACTATACTCACTCTCACCCAACAGGATTTTAATAGTCAACGTTCGCGGTCACTCATCGTTAAATATTTTCGTAAATGTTTTTATCTAATATTATGAGCAATATATTTTATCTAATATTATAAGCAGCAGTTGCCCGGAAGTTTGAATCTGCCTTTTCCTGATCGTTTCAAATAATTTAACGATGTTCGAATCAGAGTGTAAATTGAAATACTAGGAATCATACAGAATTAATCACAAACTAATGTTTTATTAGGAAATTACTGTTAATCATGAAAATCAATTGTTTATAGTAACTACAAAATGAATTTATGTTTGTTGGTATATTCACAGCAACACCCCTCCATTTAAACCATTTCAAATTAACAACATCTTGAGAAGTGTATTTCAAGTTTAAGAAAACAGATATTTGATCCTCTGTGTGAGTAGGAAAGTAAGGAGCAGGATAATGTAATTTTGAGATCCGTTGCGAAGGCGTTATGATGCAACGTCGCGCTCTAGTAGGCCGTGCTCCGCTCAGGCCACATCACATGGAAGTAAAGAGGAACGGCGCGTGTCCAGCGCGTGCGAGCAGATAGCGGTGCAGCACACATTTTAAAGTAACCGAATACATAGATACGAACGCTATAGAAAAGGTAATTCTTACAGGAAGTGTGAACAAAAAATTCCTTTGAATTCCTTTGTAGTACCTAATCTATCCAATTATATTTCCGGATAACTCGTTTGTTTTCATTACTTAACGAATTTATCTCTCTATCGAAGGTAAATCGATTCTGATGCCATTGCACAACGGTTGGAATAGTAGATGGATGTCACACTGATATATTTTAAAAAGGTGGCGTCATTTTACTCCTTAATATCCCCAACGCAAACTCAAAAATGTGTTTTCTGTAGGTTTTCTGAACTTATTCTTCCTCTATCCTGTTTGAAAAATTCATTTGGTTGTCCTTGTGTTTGACATCAGTAAGTGTACTGTGCATTGATACTAGTTATAATTTATTTTAGTTTAGACTCATTCTCATCACTGAAATATTACTCTTGAAGATATTACTATTTTACGTGAGTGTAAAACGATTAACGTTCGAGACAACTCTTGTAGCAGGAGCTAACATAATTTATGGAGATGCCCATATATATAAACACATTACCTGCCGAAATTACGTTAATTCGTCATTATTGGCGCAATTAAGTTATTTGAATGTATGATTATTCCCATATTTAATTTTGATTTTATCACTTTATTACTTCATTAACTTCACATATAATTCCTTTGTATTACATAAGTTATACAGTCACTGTTAGAATATAGAAACTCCATGAATAATATCACTTGTTTACACGTAATCCTTCGTTCCATAGTGTAACCACTTCGTACATTTTCGATGCGTCTTAAAAGATTTCGCTCAATGTAGAGGACTGGAGTTTGAAAATAAGTATTCAGCAAAATAAGTAAAGCAAGTGTATATAAATAAATCATTTAAGTGTATATAAATAAATTTATTGTCAAAAAACAGTACAAACTGCGTATGACCACGTGGAGGACAATAAACTAATTTACTCTCCGGAAGCAAGCAAGGGACCATCCCATCAATTCCGATCAAGGGCCCTAAGGCAGAGGCGGATTCAAAAATTTCAGCAAAAGTTCCTAGATAAGATAAAAAGTTAGCTGCGAGTTATAATACATAAGTAGAGTTATACTGCGAGTTATAATACATAATATAAGTAGTGCATGTCATAAAACAATTAATATGTAAGTTTCACGAGTTACGCTGTGGACTAGTGAACTCCAGCTATTTTCGATGTGTTGGAAATATTCTCAGCGACCTTGTGTTACATAATGATTACTAGATATTGTACATTATTATTATGTACATGTAGCAAAGTTGCATTTAATAGTGCGATTTTCAAATATACAGCGTTAGTGTAGTTTCTGGATTCGAGTGAAACGACTGACTCAGGTCTTGATGAAGTGGTGTTCGTTCATATTCTTATCTATATTTTTTACTACATTGTGTTCTGGATAACTGGATATGTGCCACAGACTAACCTGTGATATGTGCAGTCGGTGATATAACAGTCCATGATATGTGCAGTGATTAGCAAGGATTTTCTTTTTTAGGTTTTTTGTGCTGTGTGACACAAGTCGTAGACAACTTTATACTTAATGAAGATTGTGGTTTGTTGATTTGGCTACAAAGTGGTTAAACTGTGTTCTTCGTAATAGATTGATTTTGATTCGGTGTTCTGCTCGCTCAGTTTCTTTGGTTACATGCGTTTGAGAAAAGTTTTAATTGTTGTTTGCGTTCCTCTCTGTGACAATTTGTAGTAACATGTCGAGAAGTTAACTTCTTTGATTTCTCTGGATAATACCTTCATTCCTTGAACAAAAAAATGTAGTGATAGAGGTGATAGGAAATTGAAAAGTTATGTCATTTAGGTTTACATAATTTAATTGTTTTTGTGTCTGTAATTGAAGTAAGACTATATGAATAACACGTTTCCAAAATTGTTTGTAAAAATGTATCATTATACAGTTGAAATTATAGGTGGTTACTTCTTTGTTTTGTAGTTGTAATGCTTTCTTAGAATTGTGATAAAGTATGAATAGAGGAATTAGTTATTACTAAAGTTCATTTAGACATCTACTCAGTGTTTTATATGTTTTGGAGCAACATTTAATATCATGTCTTCACTTTGTGCAAAATCTGCGAGATGTGACCCAATCCGTGAATCACATGTGAAAATTCTAAGTGACTCGAGAGTGCTCTGGTAAAGATAAGTTATACAACTGCTTTGGTTATGGTTATATGCAGGAACATAATTCATAAAATTCAACTGTGTCTAAAAGATGATACGTATGAAAAAATCAATAATATTGCTTTCATTGAATATTACAAAATTCTAATGTTAGTCTGGATATTAATTTATCATATATGTAGTATATAGAAAGTATTGTAATCGAGAAAAAAAATCGAAAACGACATTTTTGCGGAAATATCCGCTTTGGAGACCTCTGATTCTGAAAACGTGGTTTTTGGCATAACGTCCGTCCGTCTGTCCGTCTGCGCGCAGCAATTCTGAGTAAATGGATGAATCAGTTTAATTGACATTTCGTATTTACGATAGATTTTACTTGTAGTCGATGCACGTGCTCTGATTTTGTTTTTGCTTTACAACAAAGGGTACTTCACATCAAGGTCTAATTACTCTTTTGAATGCTTCTCAAAAACTGCTCCAACGATTTTGCTTAATTTTCTGTGCGTAAATTACAATTAGTATGCAGTACATCCGCATTAACGCTATTTCGCTTGAAAGTTTGGTTTTTCAGTAATTTGTTGAATTATTGGCTTTGAGCCCGACTAAAATGTTATAGTTCATTACACTATCATATACATTTTTATTTATATATATATATATATATATATATATATATATATATATATATATATATATANTTTACTTGGTATCGTTACCCACACTTGACCTCTACGCACGAGTTGTAACCTGTTATCCGGTGATGCTGTATCTTTTCGCTGCGTAAACTTATGTATCAGGTGTATCCACTGCTTCTTTTACCGGATGTTATTGTTACCTTGTGCATGTTGTGTGTCATATTTATATGTTCTTGCATATTATTTGTTACGTGAGGATGTTTTTTTTATATTATTACTTATCGTTTGAAGACTTAACTTGGTTACGTGTTTATTTTTTTCTTGAATGAAATGTGTGATTAATCTTTTTGTTTATCTTTAGTGATTTTATAAAAATTCAATGCTTTATAGCAGTATCAATCGTTAAAATAGTATTATTGTAAACAGTATATTTTAACCCTTACAGAATTCTTTGACGAGATAGATAAGGAGCGTTTCGAAATAACAGGAAGTAAATAAAACAAACAGTATCACTTGTTTAACCGAAATTAATTATAGATACGATTATTGTTTATTATTATAATTTTAAAATTTCATATTTCAACAAAATTAACACGAGTTTTTGACAAAATAATATAAGAATATTGATGGTCTGCTGGCTTTGTTCTAGCGTAAATAATATAATAATTATCTTTTAACATGTAATTTTATCATGTTACTCTATATTTCGGTCGTCCTCATTTTACCCTATATAAAAAGTTTATTAAAGAAATACTTTTACTAGCTTTTTACTTATTTTTACCGAAATATAGAGTACATGTGATAATCATCCCTCTCCTAATAGAATGCTTTAATGTCGCTCTCTAGTGCAAACTGAGTAACGTATATGGGAAAGTATGTGCAATGGTTTTGCACCACTATTTTTCTTTTTATGGGGAGAAATTAATACTATAAGAGTTCAAGACCAAAATATCTGTCTCCGGACTAAATCCATTGGTTTATTAATAACTGCATGTTGTGACCTACTTCAAGATATTTTTTATAGTTTTTTTCTTCGAATTATGTATTCATCACAACTTTGTACATGATGAAACTATTAAGAAACAGTTCGAAAAGGAAAACAATATGGAAAAGTTGAAAACATTATTCCCTCAAATGGTTTCGGGGACCCCTGCCTCGCCGATGAAGGGTTTTAATGTTCTCAAGAAGTAATTGCTTTAATCATGTGTGGATTAACAATGTGTGCATGGGAGGTTCATACAGGAAAGAAGGTATTCAAAATCTTTATCTAACAACGATTTATGTAGACTACTTTGAATATTCCAACCCATCACAAAATTATCTTAAGAGTGTGATGTTATTCCACTTTCAATTTAAGAAGCAGTAATTATTTTGGTTTTTCGTTAAAATGCATGACACATTTATCATAATATTTCTGACCTTCGTACAATGCATCGCAATCCTTATGGAAAATTTTGTATTCTAATCATTCGTGTATCTAATTAATTTTTTTACCCCCGAATCTATTTATCGTTGGTGTTAATATTTCATTTAGTAATTTTTTCACTAGTCCTAGGCGAATAGACAACCACTAGAAGAATGTAGTCGTTCAATTTGTAGTTACATCTGTAGAACTTGAATATAATTCTTTAATTAAACGACCTTATTTTCACAGACTGGATTTATCATCAATTAAAGAAACTTCACAAAGTTTTCACACTGTGGGTCATTATCAAGCAAATACTTACAAATTTTTATGTAATTGTGTTTTTCTGGCTTGTAAAACTGTTACAATACTTTTTGCGAGTATTTGCCTGTTGATAGTTCCCAGTTGAGGTCAAAACTATACCTAGTTTCTTTAATTGATAATAAATCCAGTCTGTGAAAATAAGGTCGCCCAATTAAATAATATAGCTGTTCCTTCACAGCACCTTGTAATAACATCGCACTGTTTACATACCTATTCCTCAATGGATTGGAACAATATTTGGAACAAGTTAAGATATGGAAGAAAATTCTTGGGAACTAGGTGTATCTTAAATGTTTCATATTATTAGTTCAAAGGGAGCATTGTATCTGCAATCTGATAATGATCATTTATCATCTATTTATAATATTGTTATAACACATCACTATGATACCGGTTTTTCTCTGCTATTTGGTTCATTGCTTTGTATTTGGTTCGTATTGTGTAGCTATTAGTCATATTTCTTGTTTATCAACACCTGAAGATGACTGGATGAAATATTGGAATGTATTTGAAAAAAAAACTGATATAATTTCTACATCAAGATACTAAAGTACAGATTTTAATCATCATGGTAGACGTTAATAATATAAAGAAAACTCTTGCAACAAGCTTTTGATCCAAATGTAGACTATATACTTTTACAAATAACATTTAGTGTTGCCCCAATAAGATTCCGTATTTTCTGTGTTTTAGTACATTTTATTTATTTTTAGTAAACTTCAATAGAAGCTATTTTATAAAAACAATTTTTTACTTATTTTATTTCACAGCAAGTGTGTGTGTGTTGATGAACATGACATATTTTCTCCTTTCCAAGTGCTTGATGATTACAATTCAGTGTTCTTTATTTACAATTTTTTTTTTCATTTTGAACTTTGCTGATAATGGAAATAGAATGGTATTAATTATTTTCCTTTCTTTTGCATTTTAGTTAGTATTTCTATGAAACATTATTTATAAATAAATACATTTATTGTCAATTTATTTTAAAAGGTGTCCTAATTTAATCATGTCATTCAGAACGTTCTTAATTTTTATATTCTAAAATTACTGATATTAACACGTATTATATATAACAACATTTACATTTTAGCTAACTAGACTGATAATTATTTTTTAACGTACTGCTTATTGTTTTATAAATATAGGGCTTTATTTTTCATGGTTCTTGCGAAAGAAATTTGTTTCTAGTCAAATGTTTTAAATGTGTACATGTCATTGTCATTGGTCTCTTAATATTTGTATTTCCTTTTTCCTATCATTTGGGGACTAGTATCATAATATTCAATATATTACAACAGTAGATGTTTTGAGCTCTGTGAAGCTGGAACAACCTTTAGGGCGCAACCGAAAAACTCATGCGGGAGAATTACAATAGTAATAAATTAAAATTTATTACTATTGTACTTTAAAAAATATACTGGGTTGTTCCAGCTTCACTGTTTTGTTGGTGCATTTGTTACTACACATTTATTACTAATTTATTACTGCAAAAAAAATTATTACTTTTGTTATTAACAAATAATTGCGAATGTTTACAACAAAAGAGCAACTAACACAGCTATACGGAGCTAGATTAATATTAGGTCACTACTAAACAAAAACACGGACCGCGACTCGACCCAGGGACTTCCCGCTCTGGCCGCAGATGTGCTATCCACTGCAGGGTTGTTGTGCAGTCGAGTCCCGGTCTATCGCAATTTTCACCTGTCTGTTGACTTTGCAAACAATCCTCCACGAGTAGGTACTCGGAAGTTGTGAGTTTGAGCATTGTATATCTGTTACATTTACGAAGGAGTAGACAAAAAAGGTATTTATTCAACATCGTATAGCACGAATATTAACACAGTAATAAACTTTATAGATCTTGTTTATATATTTATCATAATATAATCTTTAAACAAATCATATTTTGATCCTATTGTTACGGCCAATTTAATAACAAAATCATTTGTTCATCGCGCTGCGTCTCGTTTAATATTCTTTACAGATAATCTGCTGGCATTTATTCTTAAATATTATAAACAATTGAACTACGCAATAACTATAAGAATATGTTTACTAAAACAGTTAACCTTTCAATCAACACAGAACAGTTCATTAATTTTTATTAAATTATTAAACGTAATGTAAATCTGTTACATTTACGAAGATGTAGACAAAAAAGGTATTTAAGCAACGCCGTATAGCACGAACATTAACACAGTAATAAAATTTATAGTTTTTGTCTATATAAATCATTTTACAATCTTTAAGAAAATCATGTTTTAATCGCATTGTTACAAACAAATTTATATTAACAATTTTTAAACAATGGATCCTATTGCAATCTATCACATTAACTTAGCTTTACGAGATACTATTTTCAGTTTTGTATTTATTGTTGTATTTTTAAACGGGAAATGTGGCGTGCTATTGAAGCTTATCTACCTGGAGCGATAGGAGTTAGGAGTTGGGCGGTAGGTCATTGTTAGTAGGTGGGCCGCTTAGCTGGTTGACCCACGTGGAGGGGTTAGTAGAAGTAGTTAGTAATAGTTAAAGTTATTAATACTAAGATGAGCTGGGTAGAGGAAGGAAGGGTTGCTTTTCAGTAGTCACAGCTATATGTACTGGGACATTAATGTGAAAAGCTACAAATTTTCTTGCCTCGTCGGAAATCAAACCCGGGATGGCTTGGTGATGAGCGACAACACTACCACCTGCGCTACCGCTGGGGCATTATTTTTACTTAATCACGTATGGAACAAGAAATAGTGCAGTAATAAACTCATAATTCTTGATAAGAGATAATAATGTATAATCTTCAAATAAAACATATTTTAATATTGTAGTTGTGGCATAATAAATAAGAAAATTCATTTGCTCATCGCAGTGCATCGTTAAACGCTTAAAAAATTTACAAATCAATATCTGCAAACGTTTAAAATTATTTAAACAATTTAAATAAGCAAAACACATTATAATATGTATTTTAGATACGAGTGAACCCTACAATAAATAAATAATATGGTTTTAACATTAATACAAGTTAAAAGTGTCTGCGTCCTGGGAACGGTCAAACTCAACCGCGCGGTCAGTCCCGACTCTTTTCCGGTTTGTGCCAAAGCTCAACTTCGCGGCCAAGGGATTCAGGTACTGCAGATCGCATTCCTCATTTGGGTAGAGTTGGTCTCAACCCCGAGTTTTTCCTGCCGATCTTTTCGTTATCGCTTCGCAAGACGTAACTTTACTGTCGCGAAGGGAGAAAGCGGAGAGGAGGGTTGTTTTTGAAGCGTGTTTTCTGAGTTTGGGCACACTGCAGGGAATCTTGGAATATTACTTTCATTTTCGAATATTTCCCGCAGAAATGGAAAATTAAATAATTCGGAGGTTTTAGAAAACTTCCACTCTTTTCGAAAAAGACACATTAAAAACGTGAATTTTCACGGCGAGTCGACAGATTGAATGCGTAGCGTGAGACGGCTCAAGATACAAATGCAGGACTATTATTACTAATAAAGAAATTTATCTCCAACAGAGTGACCGTCGGTTCCAATTAGAGTAGGAGGATTATTTCAGAAAGAAAAACGATAAGCATGAGGAAGGCACGGGAAAAATCTGACCGTAAGCAACCGCGAGTTGAGGTCGACCCATCGAAAAGGGTCGGGTCTGACTGCGGGTTGAGATCGACCGTTTCCTTTTCCATGGTTCGAGCTCAAACCCGCGGTTGCTTGCGGTCAGATTTTTCCCGTCCCTTCCTCATGCTTATCGTTTTTCTTTCTGAAATAATCCACCCGCCCAAATGAGGAAGTATTGGCGGTGTCGCAACAAAATCGGAATGGCCCAAAATCCGACAGTGAAAAAAACCCAAAAGTCAGGTAGATCTCCGGTAAGGACAGGGAGGGGTGAAGTAATTAGTCTTGCCCGGATGTTATATTCATTTCCTATTCAGAACTCTCAGTTCAGGTTACTAAAAAAATAGCCATGAATCTCACATATCTAAGTGACGTATCATTTTTCTCCTCTAAGATACACGAGTAAAATTATACTCGAATCACATTTATACGATGACTAGTTACTGTGAAAATCGACAAGTTACTGGGACCGTATTGTGTGCTCGCGACAATGTTAAGATATAAAATAAATAATTGTTGTATTTTTCGTATAACCATTTAAATCCTCCTACAGTCATTAGTTTCATGTTAATTAAATCCTCCTACATTCATTAGTTTCATGTGTGAAGTTGACATAAACTAAATAAAATAATTTAACTCGGAGTCGAACGATGTAGCTATGATTAGTTCCAGAATAGAACTGTGTTTTTATAGATTTCTTCCCAGCGTTCGTCTATTTAAGAATGGTAACTCTACATTAAAAAGAGGTTTAACATATCGGGAACGTGAAGTCGTAGGATTGTGATTCAAATTTTGGATTGTTCGTCAATCTCACAGTAATATAATAAGCAGACACTTAATAATGTAAGATTATTAGTTAATTTAACAGCAATATGAACTAGAACTTTGACTTGGGAATAATGAAAAAAATTGACCACAATAGATAAAGAAAAGGCGGGACTCTTCATCTGAGTGTATCTATACCAGAGTCTGTGCTTTGAATGGTAACTCAACCTTTAAAAAGTAAGAATGCTATCTAGGGAGCGGGAGTACTAGAAGTGAGATTCAAATTGTTTTATTTGTCTATATCATATGAGAAAAAAATTAATCATCACTTAATAATGTAAGATTAATGATTCATATCATAGCAATATGTACTAGGACATAGAACTTGGGAATAAAATAAAAAACTGACCCCAACAGATAAGGAAATGTTAAGGACAACCTGTTGGTGCCTCTTGGTGTTGACCCACGTGGAGAGTATTTTCCACGACGCAGGTATAGGGATTTGGGGATATGTCTCACATTTTCCCTTTTCGGGTTATCTTGCTTTCGGTTTTTGTCCATGAATTTCCTTATTAGTAATAATAGTCCTCCATTTCCTGAGCTGCTTAACCCTACGTTAACAAGAATAGGTTAACAATACAATTATAGCATCTTCTCAAAATACTATTTTTTTAAATATCTGAGACTTTGCTAAATGTTATTGACAGAGAGGATAGTTGATTATAAAATATTCAATTTAGACGAAAATATTATGCTTACATCTTCGTAAATGTAACAAATATACAATACGTTTAATTATTTATAAATCTGTATTAAATTGTTCTGTGTTGATAGCGTGGTTCATTGTTGTTTAATAAACATATTCTTATAGTTCTTGCGTCATACAATGGTTTATAATACTTAAAAATGTGCGCCAGCTGATTGTCTGTAAAAATATATAAGGACAAGCAGTGTGATGAACAAATTATTTTGTTCATTAATTTGGCCATAACAATAGGATCAAAATATGATTTGTTTAAAGATTATATAATGATAAATATAGACAAGAAATATAAAGTATAATACTGTGTTTATGTTTGTGCTGTACGGTTTTGCATAAATACTTTTTTATCTAGGAAATGCATTTTTCTTTTTAGTACGCATTCACAATAAATTTGCAATATACTCATTTTATTGTTTATTTTTACGTAACTTTTGCTTAGAAAGTATTTGTAGATAATGCTTGTATTTTGTAATGCTTGATAAATTGTTTTGTATTTTTTAAGTGTATTTTTATTACATTTTTTACTTTGTCATGAATGCAAGCGGTTATATTTTGTCATGAATGCAAGCCCTAAAGCCCCACGAAAATATATATAAATATATATATAC
>NNCF01126193.1:954017-970586 GCA_002313205.1 Laupala kohalensis
ATTTGTAATAATTGAGAAGCTGTTATTTACGTGGGTTCTTTTTTTAGTTGTGACCTAATATTAATCCAACTTCATATAACTGTGTTAGTTGCTCTTTTGTTGTAAACAATAGCAATTATTTGATAATAAAAATAGTAATAATTTTTTGGAGTAAATAAATTTGTAATAAATGTGTAGTAACAAATGCACCAACAAAATTTAAAAAAAAATTGAATTTGAAGGAGATTGTTTCAGCTTCACAGTGATCCTGGAAGTACCCCGTAAATTTTTTAAAATACAATAGTAATAAATTTTAATTTATTGTGATTAATTAGTAATAAATGAGTAGAAAATTCTCCCGTATGAGTTTTTCGGTTGTGCCCTAAATGTTGTTCCAGCTTCACAGAGCTAATTTTTTGTGCTACATCTGAAGTATTGCATGGTGAGTTTTCATTTCGTGAATGTTTTTCAAATGTAGCGGTTATCAAATAGAATTGACGAACACATCACGATCTACATATTTGATTTGTTTCACATAATATATTGGGCTGTATCAAATAAATTAGACTTTTTTACTGTATCGAAATAGCTTATGCTTCGAATTATTGTTATAAATAGTTTTGGAGAGTTACGCGATCTCATTCGGCGTTTGTTAAAATTCGTAGGGCAAAAAGTGGCAACATCGTATTCACCCTGTACACGCAGTTCCCGCGCGCAGGAAGCATGTCTTTGTGTGTTCTTCAGTTTTTGTCTTCAGAGTATCAACTAGTAAGATAAACCCTTTGTCTTAAGTTATAAATGGATAAAGTATGAACTTTTATTCGTTAAAATGACTTATAATTAGCCGACGTGTCAAAACTTTCTGTATAATAATACAAAGTGTGCTGAGTGCCAGTATTGCTCTGACAGGTACTATACTGCAAGACTGTGTACTGACATGTTAATATAATGTTAGCAAGGTAAGTCTTTCCTATCGTTTATTAATTGTTCGATAAGTTATGTGCTTGAGAAAGTAATATTTTAATAAGTGATGTGTGATGATGATTTACGATTTCTATTGTTATCGATGAGGCTGCTGAGATTTTACCTTACTATTCAATGAAACTTTTTCAGAATGATGATAAATTATACAAATATTGAATGAATATGAAAGAACTTATTCAACAAAAAGAACAGATTAGAACTTATGTTTCTGGAGTTTCCACAAAAAGTTTGTATGTTGCAAATGAATACAAGATTTAAAAAAAAAAAATTTTCATGCATAGATGCTAAGAAAACAATTGTACTGATGTAAGTAAAAATGTAACATAAGTTATTTTGGGTTTATATAGTAATAATTTTTATAATACTACCTAGACTCCTGTACGGTGTAACATTGTTATGAATTGATTGTTTCCAGTTGTTAATCAAATTATTATTTTTTGGTCATTTGATTTAACCATATTTCATTATTGCCGTCAATCTTGCCCTAACTAATTTAACTGCTTTTAACTTAGCATAAGTTGTTTTGAATTGTCACCTGTACATTTTCCCTTTTTATACTCTCAAAGCAATTGAAAGTATTTTTCTTTTTAATTATAGAAAAATTCCACATTTTTGTCATCTTGAATCCTGGTCACTGTTTGATGTATTCTTTTGTTCTAGGTTTGATATCTTTTCATTTTATTTCTTCAGATTTCTAGTGTTAAATTATCTATTGTGATGTAATTATTGTACAAGAAATTGCGGTTTAAAAAGTAATTAAGCAATATGGAATATGACTGTCAGGTCTCATCCAACTATATGCTATGAACAAAACAATATTTTTACAAAACATGTATTTACTATATAAAAATGTATTTGTTTCAGATTCTTTCAAAGGCGATAGGAAAGTTGTTCGACTGGTGGACCCCATTTACAAAGAAATTAAACTTTGGATTTTTTTAAAAGTTGCTCCACAGGTTTATCATCATCTTATGTTGTGCAATATTACTACGTTCATCACTAAGCGGTTGTTACTTAAAATTTGAGTTATTCCTTCATGAGAATTTCCAGTTAAGCATTATTATGAACTATAGATTGTGTGGACGTGTTTTGTATTTCTTTGGTTTTAACTAATTCACTGCAACGCGTTATGAGGTTGTTCCATGGTGACAATGTAGTCTGTGATTTCACTATGTTTTTATGTAGGAAGTGTCGATTGAGTGCTTATTCTTATTTTCTGAGAAAAGTTTAATGACTAGTACATAGTTCACAAGTGTTTCAGAGGCCAAGTTTATTATTAGGTTATAAACTCCAGGTTCAAATTTTGTATTCGGGAAATGCAATAATATCGATAGTGTAGTATTTTCAAAACGTCTGTGGAATTAACTTGAAGGAAAAGTAGTCAACAAAAACTCATAGTTTCAATTGCAACTTTGTTACTGTTATCGTATCAACGTCATTAAATCGAAATTCTGGCGAATGTTCAAAGTTTGTCGTTGATTACTTTTTTTAACTGCTCAATTCTCTGGTAATGTGTATAGAGGGTAATGTTTATGAAATGTCTAAACGGGTTTATATGATCTGAAAGATGTTCGACTTATGAAAATTCAGATTACAAGTACAGGACCGTCCTATGAGAAAGTCCCTTTCATTTCCTGCCTTCAAAATGATGATGCTGTCTGCAAACGAGCTCTCCTTGCAAGTGCCACAGACAGACATCTATTCAACGCAACACTTTATGTTATGAAGTAAATGTTTTTGGTTAAATTTAAGTTTATGATGACGTCTGTTAAAACTTAATAATTGTAAATAAATTGACCCCATTTATTATACAGACGCAGTATTTAGAAAAAGTACAAATTACCTCATTACGTTTTGAGCTAACATGCGGGTCATCAATATGTTACATACAAGTAACAATCATTGTTTTAGCCCATAGCACTACTTGACCCTCCATTTCCAGAGTTCAGCTCAGGGATTTTCTCATGGGATATGATATATGATTTGTATTGGAGTGTAATGCTGCGAGGTGTACAAAAATTCAAATGCAATAGATATTTGTACAATTCTTTTATATTAGGTAGATCATTACTTTCATCATCGTTGTACTGAAGAAAATGTGTAAATCGATCATCAGTATGTCCTGGTTCATGTGTGTGTTTTGGCGTGAAAAATATAAATTTCTGCGAGGTTTGCTGTTTATTCCTTCAGTTAATAATTAACAGGTGGTAAAGTGTTCGTTGTATGAGACTAATTTTCAGATAAAAATTATTTCGTTATAAGATACACATGTTGGTAAAGGGATCTTTTACGATGATTTCTATTGTATTTGATGTGTATGTTTAAATATTTATGAGCCATCGGTGAATTTCAGGAAAAAAAATTGAATGTTATCTGAAGTAAGGTAAAATAATTTAGAGGTTTGTATACAAATAAATGTTACTTAATTGTATTTTTTCAATGTAAAATTAAAATTGTGTATTTGATGTATGAAATGAAATGAAAAATGATATGAAAAATAGTGCCTAACCTAACCTAAAATTGTTATTCTTGTATTGCAAATGTAACAATTCAAATTGAGTGATATTACATATATTGTATTGTGCTGTATGTGTATTGGAAATTATGTTGACGAGCCCTAAAGCCCCAACAAAAAAAATGTATTGGAAATAAGTATCTCATTCCTATCTTGTAAGAATGTAATGTCACCATAACCTCTCAGCACAAAACGTATTCTGTAAAATCACTTCTTTTGAGTTAGTCTTGCAGCAAAATATAGTGGTTATGTAGTACCCACATGAACCCCGAGCCCTATTTTCACGTTGGTACTACTGAGAACTTATTACATTAGTACTACTGTAAACTACCCATAATTCCCGGTAATTCGAGTAGAAGATTCTCAGGATAAAATATATAACGGATGTTAATTAAAACATCAAAATCGTTTCATTTACAGGTTCGCGCAGGGCATATACTATACTTAATTTATGGCCATCCAACATATTATATTTGGCATATATGCCAAGTAACACTTATTTTATGCTACTAGGGAAATGCACCAGAAATTGTGAAAATTAGTTACATCTTTCTTGTATAATCAATGAAGATGAAACACTAAAAAGATTAATAAGTATGTAGATTCCATTAGACACTGAAAAATGTAGGCCGTATGTACATGTTTTGGAACCTAATATTTCTGAATATTATACGTCTTTTCACATATAATACACGTGTTTTAAGTTTTTTAATACACGAGAATTATAAAAAATAAAACGACAATTTCTATTATGAAACAAATTTTAAATTTCCTATTGTACTTCCAAGGTTATAGTAACGTACATGTACTGACATTAAATTCAACTTGACACAAACAGTTTCAAAAGAAACAATTTAACGTTCATTCCTATAAACAAATATTTTATATTAATAGGATCCCATTCTCATCCCATATTCAAATTTAGTAAATATGTTATAAAAAGGTTTCCAAGTACAATATATTGTTTTTAAAATTAAAATTTCCGAGTTTGAGATATAAAATAAGTTATTAAATTTTAAAATTAATTATTTGTTTTAACATAATCAACTTTCACTTTATATTAAAGCGAATAAAAATTTGAAGAAAATGTTATAATTTCAACTTTCTACGTCAAATTGTTTTGAAGACAGGGACAATTAAAGATTTCTAAACGCACCCGAAAGCGCAAATATCCATATTTTGAACATAAATAACTAAACAACTGACGGTGAAACAAATCTATAGCTTCGTATTTTTCATATAAATCAATACTCCTACCAATTGTCAAATTCTGAGACATGGAGATCCAGTTTTGACCTATTTCGCATAGAATGACTCTTTTGTGATATCGGAAATCGATTCAGGTTCTTGATTTCCTTGGAAACATTGAATTTCGAGTGTTTTACTGTCATTCCCTTCAGTCCAACAACATAGTGTAGGATTTATTTCTAAATGGTCTTCCGAATAAGCATTTCTCCAAACTTTGAAAAAATGCCAGTTTTTTATCGTGTGATTCTAATTCGGTAGTGCTGGGAGGCAACGAAGACGCTTCGTAATTTCAGAGAAATATTCCTGAAATGTTTAATTATACTACCAATGCCGATAAGTTCAAGTTCCGATCACTTTGGGGTACGCTACCTGGAGATGGGAGGAGCGGGACATAAAAATAAAGCAAACCGTCAATATAGGGGTCGAAACCATAATCGATTCGAGATGACTGGAGATGAATTACAGTCGACTATTCGAAGCTCAATAGGTTTTCTATTGATTTTTCCAAAAATCATGTGTTAAGGTTTTCGGGGTTTTTGAGATGAACATACTTCCGATGCCGCTATGTAACCATATGAGGTGCTCCTCAACCCTAGAGTTGGGGGCTGGGAAGAGTGCGTTTCGAAAAATGATTTATAAAGAAAAAGATATAAAAGTAGAATCCCTAACTCTCAGTGTTGCTAAGACAGTATGAATAGAGACACTTATGTCAGTTGGGCTACCATAGGGGGAAGAGGGTGATAAATATTCCATGGATTGAGTGGGAATGTGACAAAAATATTTAATGGAAAAAGACGAACATTTGTAGTTTTGGCCTACAGATAATGCGTACGAAATTTCAACACTTGAAATTCCAGATATTTTTGCTTTGCTGCCTCTAGGACAATATCATCTTCAGAAATGAACGGGAGTGTCACATTTTTTAACAGACCAAGGTGTTGGGACTCTAGTTCGAAGGTACATGTGTGAACCCAAGAGAGGCACAACAATTATGCTTCTTAACACTTAATATATAAAGTAGTAATTTTCATAAATGTAAGATGACCAGGGAAAAAGCTACTTAATCTTATGCTCAAAACAAATTATTAGTCATTCGAAATTGTGAAAAATAAGTAAATGATATCGCCATGAGCTACTGGGTAATGAGGTCCTATTTGAATATATACCAAATACTGTTTCCATTTATATTATGTTGATTTGTTTTTTAATTATTGCGGGGACAAACATGGTCTCATACAAAAACCACGAACAAAAATGCATTATCGTTAGAACTTTGTAAATAGATTCTTTTGGACCTTACATTCCAAGATCTGAATAGATATCGTTTTTGCGCCTATACTCATACTGATCAAAGAAGGATTTCAAATAAGAGAATGTTGGCTTCCCATTTAGTACCTCGGTTCAAAATCTAGAGATGCTTAAAAGTATAGACGATTGTGGAATATTAGGCTGTCTCTGTAGTTATCAAAGGATATATTTACATTAATCAACTCTGAAAAGAAAAGGATTATTCAAAATGTTTCACCGGCGTTCATATCTCAGTGCGAAGTGATAAATTCATTTTGGACGATTATATTACAACTGAAGTGTCGATTTGAGAGCTTGAAGGAAAATAAATTGGGGGCAGTCTGGGATATAAATTATTGAAGATGGCTATTAATTAATTAGCCAAGTTTATTAGTCGTAGAAACATAACCGTTTATTAACACAGTAGTAAGTCATTCTTACAAAACTTAAGCTTTATTGTACAGTTAAACTTATAGTTGATTTAAAAGAAATAAAACATATTTACTTTCTGTGTTGTACTTAACAATACCGAATTGTGTATTTAACAAATAATGTGGATACCAGATAATTGGAGACTCAAAAAAACAATCAGTGGCGTAGCGTAGGTCTCTGCCGCCCGCGGCAAAGCAAAATTTGCCGCAGATTTATACTAGAAAATACGATTATTACAAAGATAAAATTTTCTGGAGAAATAAGTAGGTTACCCATAATTTGTCTTGAAATATTTTTTCTCGCAATTTTAAATTCTTAAAAATTAGAAAACAGATTGTAAAAATATTTTCTTTTCTAATATTAATGATTTTTTAAAAACAATATAATTACTTTTACAAATTAATAATTCATTGTAAATTGAAAATACTCTTTGTCATACAAGATTTTACAATATAATGTACATCTTTGTTACTGAAGAAAATCATTTTTAGCACCAACTTTCAAAAACTAAAAGACATTTCAATATTAATTAAAAAAGGTTTTATTTTCAGTAACCATTAGTTAACCTTGAGTAAGAAAGGTAAATTTAATCGACAAATTCCACAACTTCTGAAAGCAATCACGAATATCTACGTACCTTATGTAACGAAAAAAACTTGCGTCTCATTTCTATTTTGTGAGACAAGTTTGGAAAGGTTCATTGATGCCAAGATCTTAACACGAATTTTTGCATACCTCAAAGCGCCTAGTTTCTCTTTGAGTAGCGTATGTAAAACGCTCATTTTTAGCACACTTCACTCAATGCGTATTGAAATCCATTGTTTGCTGTACCATTTTGGGTTCCATTGACTTTATGCAGTACAGGTGTCCGAAGCCCAAAAACATACAATAAAATGACTTTGCGACTAAATATGCTCTTGCGTGTTAGAGGTTCTAAATTTTCATCTGTCAGAGTTAGTCTTTCTAGTGTTGTAAAAACAACCCTACAAAGACTTCAGATCATGCCCATTGCACCCTCTCTCGCGATCCATCATGTATATTGAATCTTTTGTCATGCCTTGCTTGTAGCAGGAGTTAAAACACCGACGTTCCGACTCAAATTTTTATTTATTATGATTTTTCCAAAATTTTCGATCAAAAATGTTTTTTTTTATAAAAATGCCGCTATTAGCAAGGTTCAAATGCATCATCTAAACACAATCTAAGTCAAAACGCATAATCTAAATAAAAATGACACGAGTTCAAAAACGTTAGGGCAAATTGCCTTGTACTAACAGATGAATTGTTAGTTTACTTTAATTTTGTGTGTGTTACAGCAAATTTCACTGAAGAAAATCTATGAAGGATTTTGAATAAATTATTTTGTCCTGTAAGCAAAATGTTCATTTTTTATTTCTCCCCTTTTTAATAGCTTTTAAAACTTTTTATTAATAAAAATTATCAAAAAATATATAAATGCCTGTATTTTTTGTGGTTAAACAGTTAAAATTTTAATTATTATGAACTATAAAATTCATCATAAAAAGACTGTCCGAAAATAGTATGTCAGTGGTACAACACTATCAAGCGATCCGACAACGATTCAGGAGGGCGGTTCAACCCGTTATCTAACGATACAGAAGTTACGTCGAGTTCAGGTGAAGATGCTTTTGAAAGGAAGTAGGACATTTAAACTTACAGATTTAATTTTTAGAAAATTTACCATTACTACCTATTTAGCAGAAGTCGTAAGAGATGAGGGTTGTAAGGTAAAACTATGACGGTGACGTCATGTAAATGATAATGAAGATGGAGACAAATATTAGATGTTTACCTCAACAATGCTGAATGAGGATAACTATAATTGAAATGGTAGGTGAGAGTAGAAGGAAGAAATTCTATTAACGTTTCTGAATGTTTCTTTTTTATGAATTTGATTAATGGAATCAAGTGTACTATGATGACGATTCATTCTTAATAAATCGCCACAAAGATGCTGAATTGATGACGGAAAAGGTAGGAGCTTATTGCCAGTGACGTTGGTGTTAGCGGTGGTGGGGGATGCGCGCGCTGCGTCGCGCTGTGGCGCACACCGTCGTTAAGTCGTAAACTGCAGCGTGGCACGATACTCCTCTCTACCGATGGGTTTAATTGGGCACGCGGCTGTGTGCTGAGGTCTCCATGTTAATTAGCGCAGAGAATCCGCAGTCGAGTGGTTGCTTCAGACGGTAGGAAGCGAGCAGTGTGTCTCTGCTACCGAAGTATCATCCTCGGATAAAAAGCTCACAAAATTATAACCATTGTCAACACCACTACCTTCCATTGATATTCATTAAAAAATACTTACGTACATTAACTTCTTAAGGAGTTCTGCAGAACTAATTCACGTACAAAAGAAATAAATAAGAATTATATATTTTAAGAAAACCAAATTTTCTAGTACCATGCAAGAGAAAAATGCAAATTTTAGCGTGTTTTTGGTACTATTAATTATCAGAGCAAAACACGACGTTAGTTGCATTTGATTCTCCAGAAATTTTATTTTAAAATACATGTTGAAAGAAAGGTTTTAGGATGTGAGCGTTAGGAAGGTAATAACCTTAACTAAATGTGACTGGCTTCGGAATAAATAACCGTCACGGATCCTCTTCATCCTTTAATCGACAGAGATAATATAGCACGTGTTAAGAATTCACATACGTGGTAACCCTCACATTAGTTTCTCCATTTGGTAGCTTTATCATAGTCCTTTTATTTCCCATAGATTTCATTCGTTCGGTAGCCAAGGAATACTGATACGTTGCTACCAGCATTATTAATTCTATTGACGAATGGATGGTTTCACATTGCTATTATGAAAATAGCATAATTCGTTCGCTAACAGTCGAGGCGAAAAGATCACCCGAATAGATTCCTGTGAGTGACGAATTCTAGTGACTGCAAGCGATTAGTGAAAATGGACAGAGTAACAATCTCACTATAACCTAAAACAGTAATTATAACTACCTAGCCTTGTTATTCCCTATTCAAGTGGGGTCGGCAAATGGGGATAGAATCTTAATTCCCAATTAAGCAAATTGTGTTACGCATTCCGAAACTTAGTTAACGCAATTAGTCCACGTATTTCCTGTTGTGTATATTTTGCAATCGTTTACTCCCATTTACGTTACGGCATTACCTTCTGGGGTAATTCCGGTCAGAGTATTCAAACTTTCAGAATTCAGAAGAGGATAGTTCGGATAATTTGTAATTTTCACCCCCAAAACTCTTGTAAACCTTTATTCAAGGAATTAAATATCTTAACACTTCCCTACATTTTTATTTATGAAACGGTCGTGTTTGTTAAGACCGAATTACTGAAGTGCCACTCTTGCTTCATACGAAACAGTCTCGTTCACGAACACAATACTCGCAATAGGAATAATATTCATCGGTCTAGAGTGTCAACCACTCTTTGCCAAAAAGGACCGCATCATTCGGGAATCGTTCTATATTATTCCCTGTCCAAGAATATAAAAGACATTATGAAATTGAATCTCTTCAAATCGGCGGTTAAAAACTACCTCCTGCACCAGTGCTTCTACACTGTTAAAGAATTTATTGATTTTAATAAAAGTTAACTCCGTCTTGTACTTTATCACGCCATTGCTGTAGCACTTTTTAAATAACTTATAACAATTTCAAAAACTATTTTCTTGCATGATTGTGTTGCCGTATGGCTCATATTAATTTAGTTTTATGTGTACTCAACTTTGGCACGGTTGTGTACATTAATTCTGTAGCCCCATCCTGGCCTGGGTTTTTCACCGTTTTTCCTTCAGGTAGAGGCGGATTTCTTATACAGGTTCTCTAGGCTTTGTCTAGGGGCGTGTTTATTGTATTAATACATCGTTAATTTAGTGTTATTTCAATTCTTATGATTTTTAAACACTATACTCAGAATAATCGATAGTTCGATAATAATTTGTACATGTAAATTTTTTGCGTTAAATTACAAACATATTGACATTCTATTAGTATTATAACACGTAGCTAACTTTTCATCTTATCTAAGAATTTTTGCTGGAATTTTTGAATCCGCCTCTGCGTTAGGGCCCTTGATCGGAATTGATGGGATGGTCCCTTGCTTCCTTCCGGAGAGTAAATTAGTTTATTGTTCTCCACGTAGTCATACGCAGTTTGTACTGTTTTTTGACAATAAATTTATTATTATTATTATTATGCTTCGTTTTTATGTAGCTGGGGAATGCAAGGGTACCGGATGCCCTTCCTGCCGCACCTCCCCTGAAGCGGTGATTTTGAATGAAACGGGGGTGAATGATTATGAATGAATGTAGTGGTGGAATGATAGGCAGGGGAAACAGGAGAACTATCACTTAAAACTGTGAACGAGGTAATACAGAGTTTGTTTAGCAATGTTGTGAATCGCTCTTACACCATTTGAACTTTTGCCATAAACATGTAACGGCAACTGAACATAAATGACAACAAGGAACTTAATTTTTATGAATATTTATTAAGTGGCAAGTGCGACAGTAGTGCGGTACTAATGAAAAAGAGTAAAAATATATGTACCCAATTTGCAGCCTCAATCGGCGTGCAGCGATAGCCGGTGTCGCCAAGTTTGCCGACTATGCTACCAATGCGACATCATCTGTACCATCCTGGCATTATTCTACAAATCTATCATTGTACCATCATCATCAGTCAGATGTCGTAATTTACAATGAGAGTTCTCAAAAATCATCAACTTCTACTCTTAAGTTTCACCCAATAACCAATGCTTTGTTTTGATTATTTATCTGTCTAGTTATAAGATATTTTTAAATTTATTTAGTTTTGTTTTAATTCGTCTTTGTATTTATATTTATTATGTCATTAAATCATTGTAGTCCACTTTGTCCTCCGAAAACAAGTGTTACCACTAGCATCTTCATCTCCCACTACCAGGGGTTTATGGGGTGCTTGTTCTAGAGATAATTATTAAAATGATTGTCAAAATCGTCGAAATAATTCATAGCACATACACTAACATGTTCGATTATAAAGTAATGTTTTTGTATATAAAGTATATTAAATAATGAACTAAATAAAAAATTATTTAAAATTTTTCTGCTCGCTCTCATTTAGAAGCATTTAAATTCGATGAACTTTTCAGTACGTCCTGCTCTTAGACTTTTGAAGGAAGTGTAGACCCCTTTGGAGGCAAGCCATATCACGAACCCCAGCGTTGTGCCAAGTAACGTGAATCGTGAATTGGGAGGCTCAAAAAGGGTTCAATGGGCGCTCCTGAATGCGGTTTTTTTTTTCAATTTTAGTGACCTTAGAAATGGGTAAAACGGTCTACGCAGACCAATCAAAAGTATCCATCTACATAAAAGTGAGTATAAAACAGATGAGATGATGCGAGGAATGAAAACGTATGAGCGTAAGATTCATAAGATCTGAAGTTAGTCAAATCACTGAGATCTATAATAGTTTTGTTTATTTTCATTCTAAGTGTTATAAAACACAACAATATGAATAATAATGATGAAAAAAACATGATTTAATTTCTATCAGTTAATAATATAGTATAAATAATATTCAAGAACCAGCTTGACTCATTTAAAGTGCACAAAAGCATGTAAAAACTTGGCGGCGAGCGCGACGGTTTCGTGATTTATGAATCTCAACTCGGAAAAAATGAAAAGTCTTTCTCATATGTCCGGTGACCTGTAGATAAAAATGATGTAAATATACTACGTAAATCAAAGTAATCTTCCATAACTTTTGAGATTTAAAAACAGGTCTTATTTTGTCCATATGAGTTTTCTCCATTATATGCAATGTATTTCAACATCAATTATAATTGCTATTATTTAATTTAAATGGCCAGTGAGGTATGTTTTTCAAGTTAAAATCACAATGAGTACATGTTACTCTGTTTATTTATGCCGATTAAAGATATTGTAGTGATTTAATTCTACTCAAGCTTGTATTTCATTGAATAGAGGGACATTACAGAAATCATAAATGAGAATCGTTGGTCCACAACATCGATCTAATAGAAGTGGACTATAGTTATAAACAGAAACACCTTGCAATTGTCGGCAACGTTTTATAATTTATCAATAGATGCATTTTGATGTGGAAAGTTGCAGATCTTACATTGGTGCGTTGTCATTCTTTATAATAAGTAACGTAGATCTATATTTACCTGTTTTTGACACCTTATCTTGACTTACTTGATCCTGTGACAATATTGCATTGTGAAAAGTAGTAATAAAGAATTCATGTGACAAATTGAAATTAGGAATGAATCGATAATCAATACGAAATATAGAACGAAGAGAACAATAAATAATAAAGAAAACAAATAGAAATTTATAAAAAATTAAGAATGTGTTCAATCCATTTCAAATCATTAATATTTTTAATTTTTATTCGTTACTCGCGGCTGCGAATTTACTTTGTATTAGTGAAAGCCCTATGCATCATTATAGTCCCCTCGCTCGGTATTTTTACTCATTAACTTGTGTACTAATTAGAATGCTAAGGTCTTTTATATTTAGGGGGGGGGGCGATGACTAAAATTTACACTTTGCTCTTTCGATAAAGTTGAGGATATACAAAGAATTCATGACACACCAAAATCAGCTCCAGTTCTTTGTCTTTGATTTACTACAAGAAAACTATGTACTTTATGAACAAAATAAATGTAAAAATCAAGTAAAAATCCCTGACAATTCACACCCTGACAATTCATTTCGTTTTATAGCCCAGTCAATGAACATCCAAAAACATCGATTTTGGAAAAAAATTGGCGTAAAGCTAAATTTTTTCCCACTGATAGATCACTCCCAAAGTATCATTTTCACAAAAGACTCTAAGAATCCCCCTGGAGTTTAACCCCCCTGCCCCCCTCCAAGTTGTAAAATGTGAACATTTACAGAAAATTCATTATCTGTTACTAAAGATCAGATTGACTTCAATTTTTTTATTTTATTTATTATTACAAAGACTACAATATTAATTATCTTCATATTTGCGGTAAAACAAATAGTTTTCCATCAGTTATAGAAAACGTGAAAATAAATCATTTTTTCTCATCGACATTTTTTGTTTTTGTGAAATAAACGTTATATGTGAAATTATATGGAAAAATTCTTCGTGTAAAAGTTATAGTTCAAGGTACTTTATTATATTGATACCAATTTTTATGTATTTATATGTGATACTAATGCAGGGGAGAGGGATGTAAGCAAGAAGATGTAGCATGTGTCGTGACCGTCTTGACACCACAAACGCAGTCATAGTGCGTGCTGCAACTGAAAATATGTGGCATATTGTGATACAAGTTTTTCCTTGGGTACAATTAGTCTTTGGACAAATTTAAGTGATTTGATCCGCAGGAAACTCGAAATTCTTCTATTGATCACTCCCTTAGGGATGGTTTTTTTAAATTTTTCTTATAATACTTTTCAAGCTATAAGGGATCTTGGAGACGTTTCCGCACGAATCAGATGTCAGAATTACATTTGAACATGAACTTGAAAATTTGGAACAGTTTTCTTCCATTTTTCGTAAATCTGATAAAAAAATCAATATCCTCATTTTCCTGTAAACCCAATCCAGTTTTCATGACCTCGTGCAAGACGTCTGAAGGCAAAGACTCGCCATCACTATGAGTGATTGAGTCAATGTCGGTTCGGAAATAAACATCCTTTCCTTCTTTAGAATAAATGCCATAATTATTTACAATTTATTTCCGCGATCATAAATGTTTAAGTTCATTAATGTTTATACATAGATCTTCCACAACAGTGGCTACCATATTTTTATAAAAACACCATTTTGAAAACTGAGAATTGACAAAGATTTATGTACTTACATCAATTTTAAATTTTCTTTCTTTCTGCACACTTTCCCCTCTTCTACAGCGGGTGTTCTCTCCACTAAGTACACGTATCTTCTTCTTCCTTTCCGTACTCTCGATCCGACACCAAAAACAGAACAGAGTCTAGCAACCAACTCAAATATCAACGTCTTAATCCACTCGCCAAAATTGATAAAATTCCGATTTGTTTAATTGTTATCTTTACGTAGGAATAATACAGTTTATGCAATTTACGTTTTACAGTTCTGACACTATTTAAAACTTGTTTACAATGGCAAAGATTATTCGCGCAAAAGTCCACACTACATCCATATCATATCTATAATACTTCTACGATATAACTATTTTACAATCCGTTCCATTTGCAATCTAATTAAAAATTCAATTTATTAGTATTCTGTATATCTAGCATCCAATATTTGACAAATTTTTACCTTGAGATCATAACGACACTAATTTGTAATGATCCTGAATGCCATTAAGCCATTAACTGAATAACATGATTGTTATCGGGTCATTAACGTTTAATCCGGAACTTACCCAGTTTCCTTCTCTAACCGAATTAACTTTCCCAAATAAACAAACTTTCTTCTAAGTTACGTATTGCTAAGCAATCACATATTTCGTCTCAATTCATATACGTATCGTCACTATTACATCACTACTTGTTTAGAATAAATGGTCTAGACCATGGCCTCATACAATTACTAGGTTGAACTGTAACGCTTGGCAACACACGCCGGTCTCGTAGGCCTACCGGCCAAAAACTATCACGTTCATTCACTAAAAAGTAGCAATACAAAATAATTACTTTTAACGAAAGGTAGTTCATACTTACCCGGGGGAGGACGGGGCTACAAGAAAAGCAAGTTGGAAAGCATCTAAACTATGTTTATTAATATTACAAAACTTTCAAATACTTATATTATGAGACAAGCGTCTGAAAATGTACAAACTAGAGCAAAACTCTCTTAGGAGAGTTCGCCAACAACTGTACATAGTTAGCGACAGTGTTTGTTAAAGCAAATATGATTGAATCGTCTGTGGTCGAGACAGAAATATCATCATACCTGGCAAGCAAATTCTCTAACTGCGACCATCTTTCCATTTTTTTCACGGAACAATCCAAGCCAATTGTGATGTAATTAACATTTGGTTGTTCACACATACCTCCACAAAATTATGGTCAATTTTAAAACTATAATTAATCTTTGGAGTACTTTCAAAATTTAAAACAAAAGCAAACAATTTTTTCTTGAATACAAACTTTCCATTTATCACTAACACCTTGCAAATTATCAATGACTTTGCAAAAAATCACCAAAAAAACTAATTGTATCCTCTTCTAGCCAAATATTTTGTTTTCTCCTGGCTAGTTTCAACTTTCTGTTGGAGAAGGTTTATTAAATCTTTCTGGTATAGCCAAGTTACCGTAAGTGTGTACACCAAAAACATCAAGATGGCTGACTCCGGGCGGCCTTGAGTGGTGTTTCAGGGCAGCCACCACCAATATTTTAGAACAAAAACCCGACACTCGCTTTGACTTGACTACATAATATCGAACAAAACACGCACAAAATCTGTGCAATTTTGGTCCGATAAATTAAAAAAAAATTAATTGAGCCCTTAACTAAAGATGAACTCGCAATTTTGAATAACATAATATTACTAATTTTAATTGGAATCAATTTAGTATTAAATGAATTTTTGATACTACATGGAAAATGTGTCTGACAATGTAATGGTAAGAAAATATTAAGCACCCTAGATAGAAATCAAATTCAAAGCACTTTATGAAGTACAAAAGGATAAAGAATAAAAAGTGTGTAAATCAAATTATACAATAAATACTATATTTATTAAATTTATTTACTATAAATACAAAGAAGAAAAGAAGGGGGAACCCATTTACATTTAATGCTAGGAAGCAAAACTAGGGACCATCCCGGTGTGACACCTTAAGCGATTGAATAAAACCTAGCAAAACCCCAATCAGGATGGCGGCTTATTGCCGAACAAGAATAAAATTTACAAATTATAAAATAACATAACTCAACAGAGACCTACTGAAATACAATATAAATAATGGAACCTAAACCTAAAAATACAAAAGAATAACAAGACTATTATAATACTTATAAGAATTAAAGAAATTTTTAACTATAATATATTTGAGGCTTCACCGCCAAGAGGGTCCTGGTTCAGCACCTGAAACACAAAAATCAGGAAGAGGTGTAGCCAATGTATCATCATCATCATCATCATC
>NNCF01126193.1:971541-1023434 GCA_002313205.1 Laupala kohalensis
GCAAACGAAGCACGCACGTTAAAATTTCCGTGTGGTACTATTGAAACATTCGTAACGGGCGTACCAACGCTATGGAAACAACAAAGAAACTACCGTAAAATGAATTTTGTTGAAAGTAGATTAAAAAATAAAGATTTCTTGCATAAATTACACATGTATTTTGTAAATGAGAATTGTGATTTTCTGTTACTCTAAAAAAGGGAAAAAAAGAAAATTTTAAGAACAGGTTCTCCTAGTGCTATTTTCTCAGGTTTGGTGGTAGTGAATCCAACGTATAAGATGAAAATATCACTAGTCGAGTTGTATACGACATAGGAGGAATCTGGGGGGAATCAATTGTGTAGGTTGGCAGTTCTCCCAAATTTGGTGTATTAAGAATTTTAAATTTTCGTATAGTTCCGGAAAGATTCCGCTACAGCACCAGCTTCGACTGAATATATTTTTGTTGAACTCGTTTTGATCCTTTTAGCAGTAGGAATATATGCACTATTCAAATCACTAGGTTCGAAATGTTTAACACTCACGATTGCATACTGGCAGGGTGTGAAATCCTTTCTTGGGATGGCTTTCAGCCATAATGATAACTTCTGAATTCCTTGGAAACTTAAAATCTGTAACGTAACCAGTTTGTTCGACAGTGCTCTCATAGTTGCTGTAGCTCCCTGGCTCCTCCACATGTCTAAATGTAGAATTTTAATAGTTTTGTTTGATGTATATTTCTTAAAGTTAAATAGAATTGGATGCACTTACAATGATTATATAATAATAATAATAATAGTAATAGTAATAAGCATCTTTATTTGGAGGCGAAGTTAAAGCAAATGCCTTCTCTTACACTTAATCTCTTTGTGAATACATTTCCATGGTAAAATAAATATGTATGACATTATCTATACGATTGTATTAATTTCAACGATCATTGTAACATTGTAAACCATTACCAAATATTATAAAAAAAGACCAAACATGCATTCATTATAGGATATGTTTAAATATTACTTACAATTCATAGTTATTCATCCATATCACAGAAGCTAAAAAAATATAGTGCCACAGTAAATAAATAGTTACTTGAAGTTCATAAATAGTTGATTTTATACATGGAATATGATCTCAATAACGCACTTCGTTTCAATCCGTAAGCAATCCATTTGCAGAAATAAAGTGAACGCATTAACCAAGCCGGCCAATGGTGCACTGTCACATAATGCGTGATCCAGTCTGATAATTGTAGGAAACCATATCTAAACCCTTATCACACAAATGTTTATTTAATAGTTATGTTCAAGGGAACGTTAACCACACGTTACTTACGTTGTCTTTCACCATTTACTAACTTTCACTAAGAAATAGAAAAACTTACGAAATGTTTTTTATGTTATGATAATGTCACACTAGGTATACAATTTGGATGAAAAATTATTACTTTATAACAATGTTTGATGTCTTGAAATTGTTGTTTTGGGAATCGCCCTTTTCTTTGTTATTTTTCAATTAATGTTTTCTTCGAGTTTCTTACATTTTCAGTTCGTTGGTCGACGGTACACAAGCTTTGCGTTATAATATTTTGCGAGGTAATATCTGGTGTATAGTAAACAAACCGTGTCATTGCTATGATCTCATTTTTCGTAAGCAATTCATTGTTAATTCTGGCAAAACTGGCAACGCCAAAGGGTTTGCTACCGAGTCGCCTTAACCGATCGATAAGCGTGGTGAAAGACGTAAGGTCTATCTACCGGTTAGTGAACACTCTAATTGTTATCCGCTCGCAAGTACCTCGCAGTGGAAGAGTGGCGAAAGACCACATCCAAAAAACCACATAACTAAATTTTATAAACCATTCTACGAGCAATTCTAATCAATATTATTTCAATTTTTCGTAGTCTACTTTACACAATATTTTTAAATATTTGCATAATTTATGTAATGAAGGTGATATTTATTTCAATCCCGTGGTCTTAGTTGCAATGTTATCTTTTATTATTCTCAGTTGTTAGAAAAATAATACAATGTCATTTGTGGAAATTTGTGATAAATGTATAACTGAGTAATCACACTGTCTGTTATTAACAATAACGCCACAATTCTATTTATGTTTCAATCCACATCCAAATTTAAGTACTTATAAACATTTGTTCCTAAGCGGATGGAAACGAAACCTCCCTCTCACCGTTTGTCTCTCACTGTGACTACCTTTCGTATTGGTTTCACGGGTGTAAACAAATATACAAGTCAACAAATATTGTTTTGTTCACACCCTTAGTTTAGTTTATTTTGCTCCTGTGCGTAGAACTTTACTACGGAGGAATAAAAGTTATAGACTAAAATTGTTCAGAATACAAAACAGTCTGTATAATAAATTTGTGGTGCCATTGTAGAGATAGTTTTAAGTTATTACACGTTATGACGCTGCCTTGGTTACGTATTTTGCAATGTCTTGTGTATATTAAAGAAAACTATAATATCTACTCTGAGCATGGCGTGAGCCATGAGTACAAAACAAGGGGGAAACACAACGTAATGACAAGGTGCTGCAAGTATGCCAAGACTCAAGAGACGTATATCTTTATATCCATGAAGTTCTTTAACACCTTAACGACCAAAATTAGTAGACTGACTATAGATAAGTACAAAAGAATAATTAAGCAATTTCTCCTTGATAATCCCTTGTATAAAATAAGTAAATTTTATGATAAAGTTGTCAATCTTATGTGAAGTTGTGGTTGTGAAGTATATGATTGTTCAACATTTTGTTTATATGATATGTGTTTGTTTATACATTTTGCTTCATGTTAATGTCACCCCTAATGTTTCGTTTATTTGATGTGTTGTATTGTATTTGTTTAATATACACGACGATTTTAATGCATCTGATATCCTCACCAGTTCTCTACAATAAACTTCAAACTTCGATACCATTTTCCACCGAGGATTGTTCTAAATTTATTCTTAGTTACGCCTGGAACATTCTTTCAAAACATTAATTTATTTAGTAACCGATTAGTAATTATTTCTATTAATAAATTTTCGAATCCTATGTACATTATGTATTTAGTTTAAATCAGAATTCATCAAACTTATCTATTGAACACATAATCTCTTGTCTTTATCAGATCTAAAAAGCTGAATTCATGGAATTTGGAAGTTAGACAATTTTTCTGCCAAGTCGACTCTGCGAAATATATGACTTTCATAAGGCTCAGATCTACAGAATCATAGTCTTCTATTCTAGTATAGAGGTCTATGACAGAAGTGGATAGTCTGAATCCAAAGAGAGCTGTTTTGGTCCAATGTGAATTTAAACTACACAGAATTTTGTTACAACGCGCATTGGAAAGGAAACGGAGGTTTGTCTTTTGAGTTTCGTTGGGGTTCAAAATTATTGTGAGTTGAGAGGTTCGTTCAAAAATTGAAGATAATGACAATCATAGTTACCTTCAACACTCACAACAAGAAAAGCAACCAAATGGAATATATGAAAATGAATAAATCATTGATTCGTGTGGGATTTTAGGGTTCGTCAACATCAAGATCATTAGAACCCTTAAGAATTACAGCAGACATTACAAATAAAATGACGCTTAATTACATAAGCAAATAAAAGTCAGAAGGAAAAAAACATAGAAGTATATAAAAAATAATACGTAAGTACTTACAATGTACAAACAAAAAACAAAACGCATTGTTTGAATTAATAACAGGAAATACAAAGGAAACAATTAATATCTGATACATGTAATTACCGAATTTGGAGAAAGGGATGTAGTTGCGAATAATTCGTTTTCCAAACGACTTCAAAACACTTCTACCTTTACTATCCGTTACTCTTCAGAAATAGAAGAGTAGTCTTGAATATTTTGGTTGCAGGAACGATATCTTAAGAAGTAAATATGCAGAAATAGATTTCCACCATGTGTGGTCTTGTTCCCAAGAACGCTCCAAATAGGGAGATGCTGTCACGACAAAAATGTCTGATTGAGGGAAAAGAGGCTGAGCTTGATAGCATCCATTAATCTACAACATTTCTGACATATAAGTTCTTCGCCGATGCGTGTCAAACCCTAGTCCTCACCTCGTTTATGCCACTCTCCCTGTTATTGTCCCTTTCACACTCGCACTCTCGCATTTGTTCAGCTGCCAACGCTCAGCGATGTCTGTGCATTCTGTGTACTTAATGCTTGCACGTTAATAATTCATGAAGGTTGGGAATAAATTACGAGCATTGTATTGAAAGAGTACCGCAAGGATGCCACTTTAATAAAAGAACATTATTTCTATCTACCGAGAATGATTTACCAATTCCTTTACTGCCTTGAACAGACTCGGTGCATATAATCAATTCATTAATTAAACGGTGGTGACGCTTTCCGATTATAGCGTAGGCGGCAAATGTTGACGTCAGTGATGCATGGGTTATTGTCTGTGTACAAGGCGGTTCCCCTCCCATGAGTTTGTTAGGGATAAATTTGCAGTCAACGAGCACGCCGCGCTGAATTTAAAGCTCGCACCTGTGGCGTAGGCAAATAGGAAATACACATGTATCGAGAAGTGTGTGTGGGAATGTCCTCGTTTATGCCTTGTGCTAGAAACTGTTCTGGAGACGGCACAGAGAAATACCTAACTAGAACGAACACAAGTTTTAACTACTGTAACAACACATCCACAATATTAATATGGCGGCAGATGTCAAAATACTGAAAGTTTACTTTTCCATCGACTTCTTCGTGATCCTCTAAAATAAAAAGATGAAGAACCATTTTGTATTGTATTTTCCCGATAGTTATTTCTCGCTCTCGATGCCATTTCACCGGTTAAAACGCGATAAAATTAATTAATTTGATTATTTCTTCAGTCAGGTAGAACAGTGTAGAAATTACCATAAGTAATTTGTTTTAAAATATTACTGTTTACCAACCTTTGTTCGAATGGTTGCCTCTTCTAACGAACTCGAAATTTTTCTATCATTTTCTTTAACCTATGCTCGTTAAAACTTAAATTTTGCGTCTTTGAATTCTTAACTTGGGATTACCAGTGGCCTAATGCAAAGCTTACTCACCTCTCACCTCTGGCTTTCAAAATTACATTCTCTGTATCACAAGGTAACTGTGATATAATTCACTACATAAAGGATATAACGGGAGTTGTTTGCAAATCTGCGTATTTCCAAATTTGACATACTAGTGACCCGTACTTCCCACAATTCAAAGACAAAATTTCTTCCTTTGACATAAAATAAAGTTCATGGAATGGTATAACAATTAATAGATCGTAAAAGAGCACAAATCAAATATATTTCTTCGAAAGGTATTAGATGCTCGTTATTCCCAGGTGAGATGTCAGCCACTAAGTACGTATTAGAAACATCACACTTCAGATTATATCATTCCTATCCCTTCTTCGGAAATTGTGGAAATTCTTATATTTTTCGATGAATGTTTGAAAGAGCTACATGTTTTATAAATATTCAAGAAGTTTATCTGCTATGAAATTGGACAACCAAATATTAAAATTATATATAATTTAAAACTGAATCACAATCATAATAAAACGGCAAACACTTCATTTTGTAGCACGCTTTAAGTATTCAGTAATTAAACTTTAAACATTTTCGCCATGTAACTCTTGACTGTGGAATGCAAAATTCGATTGCAAATAACAACATTTGTTGTCAATAAGGAATAAAACGTAATATCATCGACAGGTAATAACAATTCTTTTTCACCCATTTGTTTCTTTTAACTTCTATACTTTATATGTTTTATTTCTGCTTTGTTGGTTTAGAAAAATTATATTGATTGAGGAGGATTACTTAGTTTAAAATCAAAGAAATAACATACAATTGAATGTTGTCCGAATGCCGCTTGCTGGGCTCTACTTGTGAAAAATGAGTTTGCTCAACTGTTGGTGATTTTTTGGCATCACATAAAAAAAATTAAGGATTACAATTTTATTTTCCTGTCAGTGGTCATCTATTTTTAGTCACTAGCATTGGTTAAAATGGACACTTCATTATCCTAATCATCAGTTTGAAAAATTTGAAGTGTTTATTTGGGGGGGGGGGGAAGACATAAAATTTTATGAGCACTTTCATATTGAGAGGTATTAGAGATTTGGATGTTCTTATCAACTGATGTAAGATAAAATAATGAGAGATAAAATAATTTTTTGCACACTTTATTAAACTTTTTGCCTTAATTTAAAGGTTCACATCTCTCTCAGTAAGAGGATACATTTAACGAGGGAGGGAAACAAGGGAGTGCCCGTGACATCGCTCGAGAAAATGATAAATTTTAAATAAGTAGATTAGAAATGGGGTAAATTTTCTTAAAATCCACATGAAAATAGGATAAATGGTTTGGGGGAAACTGCATTCTCTCTTATTTTTAGTTCTTATATCAGAAGTAATAAGTGTTGTTTGTTCCATGTATCGAGATAAAGCGTCGTCATTTTCAGAACACATCCGTTTCCTGACTCAGTGGTTTTCTTCCGAAACAAAACGGCGTCCGGCCCCATTCCAATGTCCTTCAGTCACAGGTCGTAACGGTTTCCCTCTTCTACTCTCTGCTTTGAAGAGTTGTGCGGAGATAACAGTGAGGTAACATTTTAAACACGTTCGAGGAAGCCGCTATCATGACGGAAGTGCAGGTGAAATACTTCTCAGCCCTTCCCAAACATGAGTAAGCATCCACACAATTTCTCCTCCTTATAATTGTGTAAGCAAGACCAACACAGTTTTACATTGTTTCCTCGTATTTTTAACTCATATTTTTTACGAAGACTTAAGTTTTTATAAATTGCTTATAACTGCTGTAACAGTATCTCAATAAATCGTCAACAAGGTATGTTTACATTCACAGATTTATATTTCATTAAATTATCAAAATTCAATGTTGAAAATTATTGATTCCCTGGGCATGAAATATACACATAATGCCTTCTTCAGTACCTGTCCAATCAACATCATTTTGGGTTATAAAGCTTAGGTAAAACTAATATATATATATAAAATTGTGTTTTGAACATTCTAAGGGATGAAATCGAATTTTATTGTGGGAGTTTATACATCAATCAATGTGACATGCCAAACATATTAGTCAATTAAAATTGAAATTTCAAGTATCGAATTTTGCGTCATATTTATGTCTCGTCAAACCAAAATTTGGGTGATATTTTGTGAAACCGATATTCGACAATATGTAATACAAGATCTGTTCTTCTAATATAATGGGTAATGACTCACAAGAGTTCACCATCATTACCGTAGGATACTTCCACCTGCTTCGCTGGCGGTGACCTGAGAGAAGCCGACCGCTGCTGTCTGGTTAGGCGATGCGAACGGAGAAGACCTTTCCCACGCGTCTGCGACCTTACACTACACTGCCACCCACCATGCGCCGCCCACAGACCACTAGCTATCGTTCAACATTCGACTCCGCTGAAACATTGTTCAGCATATTGCAAGTATTCGATTTATGATTCAGCCATTTGTCTCCTTTCGCGCTAGCTCACACTACTTGACACAATGATGGTCAACATTATAATGACATCTTTCTTCCTTTATTTAGGTGAAAGAACTCTCTGTTTTGGGGCGTATTTACACTAGGTCATTAGTAGCCGAACCTCCCAACTATTGGTCAAGGTCTTATTACACTAGGCTACTGGTCTTGACCTCATTCATGGTTAGTCGTGACAATGGAGTGAGCCGTGGCGTGCGAATATGCGGAAACACGAGTGGCCCGTGTACTACGTCCCATCTGGAGCAATACTTCACAACCGCCGCTAACGACTTTGGAGTAGCCGAGCAGTCGCAGAGATCGTCCACCGTCAGCCACTAGTTGTTATAGAGTAATAGACTCTTATATAGACTCTTTGCCTCTAGTCCTACCTTAGTAGACTGTAATACTGACGGTTACAACAGGGAGAGGATTACAGTGGAGGACAGGATGGGTGAGGGGAAGGAATGTAGTTTTACTAATAATTTACACAATTTGTCTAACTTAAAATAAGGTATTTAGTATTATGAATTAACTATTACGAGATAGCTTCAATTCATCATTAATACTATTTCATGAAATAAGTGTATTAAGAACAAAAATGTTAACAAAGAGAAAGAATTTTTGTTCGCAAAACATTAAATAATAATAAATTTATTTTAACTGTAGACTGTGGTGAAAAACCTTCCTTAACCCACCATTATTCGGATAGTATTCACAACGTTTGAGGAGATCATGCTCGTCTAGGATTTACACTGAAATGGACTGAAGTGCAAATGGACTGATAACAAATTCCTTTTGCTTCGGAGATTTTTTGTAATCGGCAGAGTACATGGAATCACTTTACATTGGGGAACCCAAAAACAATTGATTAATATTATTTTCTGTACGCGATGTTATTTTGAAGCAAAAAAAGAATTATTCGAATAAAATTCAGAAAAAATAGAGGAATATAGAATAAGATTAAAGTGGATATTCTCTTCATTCCATTGCTACATGATGTGTTATAGTCGATAAAAACACCTCACTTAATATAGCGGCCCATCAAGAATACAAAATCCCAATTATGCACTTGTTGCTTCAGCTTCTACACTCATTAACATAGAAATGTTGTAATAGCGTTATGAACTTTCCATAAAATTTACAATTTATACGTGAAGGTGGGACTCGCGCTCGAAGTTAGTCAAACCACTGATAAGTATAATTGTTTTCCAAAGTTTTATTGTAATTGTATTGTAATAACCAAACGTTATGAACTAAAAGGGATTCCTGGAATAAACAGGTACATGTCAGTCCAGGGAGAGGAGTAAGGTAATAATTTGTGCAACAAACCGGAAGTGGATTACATGAGAACTGATGACAAATGTAAGATATCTGCCATGGAGTATAATATGTGGAGTATCAGCTTTAAAAAAATGGACTACCAGGCGTCTACTCGGTTCCTGTTTACCAGTGGCCGCTGACAAATAACATGTGCGATTCGAACTCTTGGTAAGCGCATCAGCGCGTTAAGCTGAAAGTCCCGAGTTTGTACTCTTGATCCCGTCTCCCATTTTCATTCAACGTAACTTAATTAATCTGTTATCTGGAGGTTTGGTTAACCACAAGAGATTTCTGTATGTTTAATTTATTCATAAAAATAGATCACTCGATACATCTCTCGTACACATTAAACCACATAATTACGGGAAGTTAGGAGATACTGGGAGCAAATAATTAAAAGAAAAACTCTCTGTGCAAAAATGAAAAACCACGCTCCATCTTTCTTACAATACGTGTGCACCTCTATGAGCATGTTGTAAGTGGTTAATCGAAATGAAATATCAACAATTTATATAATATATCTGTACAGAAATTTGAGGTGAAATTTCTTGTACAGCTAGGAAGATGTGATGAGGTTCGAAGAATCAAAAACGTAAAGACAATTACAGAAAATGAGGAAGGTAGATGAGGTGTGGTTAAACCTTGGACTTGCCAACGAAACAGTTTAATGACATGAAACATGAAAATTGAAAGTAATGAAAGAATACAAAGCTGAAATTCAGGTGAGATACTGGGATGAGGTGAGACGATAAGTTTCTTCAAATATTCAGCGTGGAGGGCGCTGGGTTGATGTCGAGCGCTGTACGATGTGGGTTGAACACAGCTGGGGAGCAGTTCGCGGCCAAAACGATGCTGCGATGTGTGGAGCGGTTTTGACCGTGAAGTCTCGCGGACTAGTTGCATGGGTTACGGTCAGGATATCCTCGTGGTCCGGTGGTGCAAAGCACGGTTAAGATATCTGACCGTACCATTGTAGAAGTTGTGGTGTGGCGCCAGATGAGAAGTGATGATATGATGATAACCACACGCGCAATTTGTGTCGAATGTCCACATGTCGGGACTGCTGGATGAGGAGGTGATGTGAGGTGGGATGTCAACTGATAGCAAGTGAGGACGGTGGCTCGTCCGTGACTTGCTTGTTGGTTGCGCGCTATCGGCGCGATCGATCGGCCGATCGATAGCGTGACGTCGTGACGTCACAGGCTGACCGCGTATGGATCGTTTGTGAATTAGGTAGTACTATATCCAACCATTTTATTCACTTTTTTAACGATTGTTCACTGGTCTAACGGTACGATATTTTAAAAATGTCTGAACAATATCTGTAAACGATCTAACAAGAATCTGACATGTCAGAGCAGTGCTTTGAATAAGGACAATCATATATACCCTCATAATAGTTCTAAACATCGCCATTCTATTTTAAATATATATTTTCAAGTTTTTCTATTTTTTTATAAATCTAAAATAGAAAATTAGTAAAACAGTACAAATTCTTTAAATATTAGGCATCTCCATATCCTCCCCCACTAATGACCATACCGTCCATAATAAAGTTGAATACAAAAAATCGTGAGGAAATTGGATAAGACATTAAAAACAGAATATTTGTAATGAGACTGAATGCAAAAACAATCAAAATATTACGATAGGCAATTTTCTCTAATACCCACTAATATTAAGGAATATATCAGTCAGCAGTCTTTTTCAAAATCGTAAGATAAAATTCAGTTAAAATGGCAATGAAATTCCAATGTCGAGTTAAGGTAAGATTTAATGACAGCAAATGTCATATGAAACTACAAGTTCACTGTCGCTAGGGGCGTAATTAGCAAAGCAATTGGTGACGTGTTATGCACAGTTGCTCAGTCAATTCTAAAGTACATTACTATATATAATGATGAAATAGCTAATACTCTGGATAGCCAAAGAACACAAATATCTAAAAATGAATGAAGAATCATTTATTATTATTATTATTGTTGTTGTTGTTCATGTTGTTGTTATTGTTATGAGGATTATCCTGAAAACTTTCTTCTCTAATAAACAGAAAATATGTTACACTCCTTGTACGTATAAATTTTGTTTTCTTAGTTCTTTATTAGTAGTTTCAGCAGATGTCTTGCAGAATTCATAATATATGTAAAATTAAAGGATAGAAGACTAAGATATTTTTCCGCAATTTAAAGAAATAGTTTATTATAGAACAAATATGTTTCGGGGAGCTTCCACATGTCAGGTGTTCTACAGGACAATAAAACGATTAAATCTACAATAAGTAATTACGATATACAAAACAACAAAACGATTAAATAAAATCTAAACATTGAATTGTATAAAAATACAATGTAAAAAACGTCCCCACGTAACAAGGGATCAACATAAACTAATTGGTCTGAATTAATTATAAATTAAAATTTTTAAATGAAAGCGATCACAATGTTGTGACAGTAGAACTGTTTAATATAATACATATTTTAAAACTTGCTCAACACGTCATTGGTTTTTCGTCATTGGGTATGTAAATAAATAAATTTATTTATTGTCAAAAAACTGTACAGACGGCGTATGACCATGTGGAGGACAATAAACTAATTTACTCTCCGGAAGCAAGCAAGGAACCATCCCATCAATTCCGATCAAGGGCCCTAACGCAGAGGCGGATTCAAAAACTTCAGCAAAAGTTCCTAGATAAGATAAAACGTTAGCTGTGAGTTATAATACATATTTTATGTCAATATGTTTGTAATTTAACGCAAATATGTTTGTAAATTTACATGTACAAGTTATTATCGAACTATAGATTTTTCTCAGTATAGTGTTTAAAAATCATAAGAGTTGAAAACACACTAAATTCACGATTTATTGTTACAATAAACACGCCCCTAGACAAAGCCTAGAGAACCTGTATAATAAATCCGCCTCTACCCGAAGGAAATACGGTGAAAAACCCGGGCTTGTATGGGGCTACAGAATTAATGTACACAACCGTGCCAAAGTTGAGTACACATACAACTAAATTCATATGAGCCGTACGGCATCACAATCATGCAAGAAAATAGTTTTTGAAATTGTTATAAGTTATTTAAAAAGTACTACGGCAATGGCGTGATAAAGTACAAGACGGATTTAACTTTTATTAAAATCAATAAATTCATTTACAGTGTAGAAGCACTGGTACAGGAGGTAGTTTTTAACCGCGGATTTGAAGATATTCAATTTCATAATGTATTTTGTATTCTTGGGCAGGGAATTATATAGAACGATTACCGAATAATGCGGTCCTTTTTGGCAAAGAGTGGTTGACACACTAGGGCGATGAATATTATTCCTATTGCGATTATTGTGTTTGTGAACGAGACTGTTTCGTATAAAGCAAGGGTGGTGCTTCAGTAATTCGGTCTTAAGAAACAAGACCGTTCCATAAATATACATGCAGGGAAGAGTTAAGATATTTAATTCCTTGTATAAAGGTTTACAAGACTTTTGGGGGTGAGATTTACAAATTATCCGAACTATCCTCTTTGAATTCTGAAAGTTTGAATACTCTGACCGAATTTACCCCAGAAGGAAAAGCCGTAACGTAAATAAGAGTTAACGTTTGCAAAATATATGCAACAGGAAATACGTGGATTAACTACGTTAACTACGTTTCGGAATGCGTAACACAATTTGCTTAATTGGGAATTAAGATTGTCAACGTGACAATTCTATTTGAGGTTGTCTTGAATATGGAGACCTAAGAATTTTGTATTCGTAACGTTTTTAATTGTGTTCCGTTTAAAGAAAGAGAAACCTGGGGTAAAGATTTTGTATTACTATTGTGAAATGACATAGACACTGTTTTGTCAGTGTTTACAATGAGACGATTTGCATGGAGCCAAGTCGAAAGGTTAGACAAAACTTTTTGAGCATTGGCGTGTTTACATAGTAAATTAGTGTCATCAGCAAAAAGAACCATTTTGCAATCTGATGTGGATGATGACATGTCGTTCACATACAATAAAAAGTGTATAGGGCGGAGAATTTACCCTGGGGGTACTCCGCAAGTAAGTGGCTTTGTTTCTGAACGACAACGCTCAAGTATTTTATTTTTAGTATAGGATATTTCGACTTGTTGATATCTATCTTTTAAATAAGAAATTAGTTATTGATGTGGAAGTCCACGAATGCCTAAAGAATGCAATTTGGAAAGGAGAATTTTGTGATCGATGACATCGAATGCTTTCGATAAGTCAAGAAAAACACCCTGAGGATTTTGTCTACGGTCTAGAGATGTGGTAACATCGCTTAAAAAGGAAAATATGGCGCTTGTAGTGGAAAAGGATTTTAAAGAACCGTGTTGATCGTCAGAGAGAATGTTATATTTCGACAAAAAATCTAGAAGACGCTTATAGAACAATTTTTCTAGATTTTTGAGAAAGTGGGTAGTAGAGATATTGGTCGGTAATTTCCAATATTAAGTTTGTTTCCTTTCTTGTGTAACGGTTTCACGTTAGCTCTCTTAAATATTTTAGGAAACACCCCTTCTCATAAAGAACTATTAAAAATATTTATGAGTGGATTTAATATAGCATGGGACAAAAAAATTGACAAAAAACTCAGATATATCATCTGCGCCTGTTGAAAATTTGTTTTTTAATGAGTTGATGATTCTCATGACCTTACTGGCGTTAGTTTCGGAAATGAACATAGAATTGGGTACGTGGGTGGATATAATTGGAGGACATTGATTTGGATATATTGAGTTCGTTATTTTACCAACTTGTGAGAAGTGAGAATTAAACAAATTTGCAATGTCCTGAGGATTTGTTACGATTTTGCCATCGCTTAGTAAAGAAACATTTTCTTCGCGGTTTTCAGAAGTTGACGTGTAATTGTTAACAATATTCCACATGGCTTTCATCCGGTTGTTCGATTTTAGTATATGCCTGTCGTTTTCCATTACTTTAACTGCATAGATCGAAGAATAGTCTTATACTTACGAAAATAATTATGGAATTCGGGTGGTTGGTTATAGCGTTTTGAAAGGTAATATAAACGGCCTTTGCTTTTTGAAGAAATCCTTAGTAGGGGATTTGTGCCATTTTTTGAACACAAAAACTGAAAAAACCCACTTATTACCAGATTTTGCGGTTTTGTGGGTTTGACAGGAAGGGCAATGTTCTAGGACAGATAACACTATGTTAATCTTATCCAATTAGACGAAATGTGTCACTTTCTAGGACAGTTGTGGTTTGACCTACAAAACAGGCGTATTGCATCGCTTCTTGTGGGTATTTCCCATCACCCCACCCCCTGACCTTGAGGGTTTTCCCCAAGTGTTGCGCCATAGCTGATGCAATGTGATGCAATGTTGCGTTATGAGAGGAGAGTAGTGGGGGGGAGGGGTGCAATGTGATGCAATGTTGCGCAATAGCTGATGTGAGGAGTGGTGCGGGGAGGGGGGTGCAAATGATGCAATGTGGCGCAATAGCTCATGAGAGGAGAGGTGGGTGCAAATGATGATAGGTTATGAGAGGTGTGTTGGGTGGGGGTGCAATGTTGCACAATAGCTGATAAGAGGTGGGTGGGGATGCAAAAGATAATAGGTTATGAGAGAAGAGGTGGATGCAATGTTGCGCAATAGCTGATGAGAGGAGAGGTGTGGCGGGGGTGGATATGATTTATATCAAAAAAATAATAATGTTTATTTATGCTACTTAGTCTATCCCATAACTTTTTGAAATTTTATGCAATGTTGAGTTATGAGGGGAGAGGTGCAAATAATGCAATTTTGCGCAATAGCTGATGAGAGGAGAGGTGGGTGCAAATGATTGTGTTATGAGAGGAGAGGTGGATGCAAATGATGATAGGTTATGAGAGGAGAGGTGGGTGGAGGTACAAATGATGCAATGTTGCGCAATAGCTTTTGAGAGGAGGAGTGGGTGGGAGTGCAATGTGATGTAATGTTGCGCAATAGGACATGAGAGGAGGGGTGGGTAAGGAGTGCATATGATTTATATCACAAACGAAAAAAATTATAAAACAAATAAAAAATAATAATGTTTATTTATGCTACATAGATAGACTTTGTAGCATAAATAAACAATATTGTTTTTTGATATAAATCATATGCTCTCCCCCCTCCACACATGTCCTATTGTGTCTCATCATTTGCATCACCCCTCTCCTCTCATGACCTATTGTGTCTCATCATTTGCATTCTCCTTCTTCTGATGTCACCACCTGTTTCGTCATAAGGTATGCTGACTTTTGAAAGCATTTTCTTCTTAAATTTCAAAAACGTTATGAGATAGACTATGTAGCATAAATAAACATTCAAGTTGACTTGAACCAAGTATTGCCCCTAAATTCTAGAGCAGAACATTTTCTTTCTTATTACGAAACAAATCCCCACGGATTATATAAAATTCAGAAGGAAAATAGCATATAAAACATTACGGAGTGGCATGATCTTGAACACTTAATTAAATGCAGCCGTAATAAAGAACCTTTCATTCTAATAATAAGTCATTTGGTTCTTGGATATTCCCTTCAATGTGTAGGAAGAAATGTGTCCTTCCTACAATGCACATCTTCTACACTCTACTCCTTCCCCTGTTAAATGCTCTTGCCCCATCAACCTGCTCGCACGCACAATAGTTGTTGATGATCCAGGAACACAGTTTCCTACAAATATAGCTCACTACAGCATCGCAAAATGCATGCCGTTCTTCAACGCAAATCAAAAGCTTTCGTCATGGATATTTACTGTTTACACATCGTACTCCCACGGCATGGCCCATCTGTATACAAGAAGTCCAAAGCACAACGTTCCAAGGCCAACACATCCCGAGGCCCGGACAAGGAATAGAAAACGAACGTTCCAAGGCCAACACATTCCAAGGCCCGGACAAGGAACGGAATTCGACGTAAATGATTTCTATGCGTATTTCCTGATGAGTACATGAGCGCGAGTAAACAAGTAACCGCCTCGTGACGACACCTTCATAAACTACATCTATCGGAGCAAATTACGTCTGGTATGAATTAGACCTTCATTTATCTTCATTTTTAAGGAACCATGCTTGGCGACGGATAACATTCATTCCAGCCTTTCCCAGCCGTTCAGCTCACGCTCGTTAGACGTGCTCCGTGCGATCTTATATGCGAAAGTTCCAATCTCGATGAATTTCACTTAATTTCAATTCCGAGGTCCTAAAAGCAACTAGCTTTACTTACTACGTACGTCCACAACCTGGAACACGAATATTTAAATACGGCGACAAGCCAAACTCGTCAAGAATTCTCCAATGCGAAGAACTTCTGCGCCGCTTGAACTGGAAAGACCACAAGACACCTCGACCGAATTCCTCACGAGAAGGGCCCCACTGCATGCGAACGCGAGTCCTGCGGTTCGTCCTACAACGCCACAAACCTCTGAGGGACAAACGACACGGATCGCCGCCACGGACGTTCTGCAAGCACTGACGACGTCCAGGTTTCCGTGTTGTCACACGGTGTCATTGCTTTAAACCGCTTTCTAGTTGTATTCAATAAATTGCTACAAGGCAAGAAGTTAAAAAAAACTGTCCTTTTTATTTATCTTGTGGAAGCGGAGACTTGGTTGTGAACTCGACCACATCTCCACACGACGCAACATAAATAAATTTGGTGGACCCCGACGTTGATCTAACAGGTATACAAATTTACTAAATAAATTTGTTGACCCCTTGTTACGTGATCTTTTTACGCAACTTTCTGATGATAATTCTCTGATTCAACATAATCAGTTAGATAGAATTTAATTTGTTGATTCATATCAACTGGTGACTCCCTTGTTCTGAGTAATATTTCAATTTAACAATTCCCCGTGTTCTGGGAATCACATTCAGTGTTCATTCGTTTGCTAAAAACCCCTATACAGTTTTTCAGCTATCATTTTATCTTATCTTAATTTACGAGTGTTCATTGTGTGTTATTGCGTGTTACTTGTTTTTTTCTTTAGGCCATCAGCAGTCGTTAATAATACTTTTCTTTTACTACTTTACTTCATAATGCCTATCGAAGAGGTACAGGCCCCAGCCATGTCTTCTCGCGACCAGGTTACGTCGTTACCGTTGCCAAACTTCTGGAAAGACAGACCGAATGCCTGGTTTAATTATGTAGAGGCTCATTTTTCTGTTAGAGGTATTACTTCCCCTTTTCAGAAACACGCGGCCATAGTTAGTAATATTGACAATTCCACCCTTCTCACAATTGACGAGAACCTGTTGGCACCGTATGACAACACGGCCTACGACCGTTTGAAAGCGTTTTTGATTACCCAATATGCAAATTCGCAAACTAAAAGAATTGACAGACTGCTTTCATCTGAAGCAATTGGCGATCGCTCACCATCGCAATTTCTACGCCATCTTCGGAATCTAGCTGGCCCCGACGATCAGGATAACACCCTGATCTCTGAAATTTGGATGCGAGCTCTCCCCGTCCAAATTAGAACAGTATTAGCAGGAAGCTGTGCTAACGACATATCGGAGCAAGCAACCCTCGCTGATAAAATAGCAACGGCACTTCAAACCACACATACTGTGGCGGCCACCCGCGAACCAGTACCAGTAGTTCCCACTGACCCGCGTATGGAGTATATCCTCCAAACGCTAACTACTTTAACTCAGCAGATAGCCGAACTGAAAATGACAACCACAGCGAAATGTCCGAACTGTAATTCTCAGCGTTACAGTGACGGGCAGCGAAACCCTTCACCTTATCGTGGCGACCAGCGTAATTTTCGGACTCGCCCATGCTCATAGTCACGCACCAATGGGCAACGCGACATATGTTATTTTCATACTAGATTTGGCAGTGACGCGAAACGGTGCCTACAGCCCTGTAACTTTCAAAAAAACTTGGAAAGCCGCCCTCCGGCTTCCGGATGAAGGGCGGCGTACACGCATGTGATCCTAAGGTCAGTTTTTGGAACAGGTTAATGGGGAAACGCCCCTACATATATGAGAGAAGTACCGGCCTACACTTTCTCATTGATTCGGCCTCGGACGTCTCAATATTTCCAAGGAAATATTGGAAAATAGATACGATCCCTACCGGACTTATCTCAAATGCGGCCAACTCCACGGATATCAAAACCTATGGAACTGCCCATCTAAAACTTAACCTCTCTCTTCGCCGTGAATTTGCATGGAACTTTATAGTGGCTGATGTGCAGGACCCGATTTTAGGTGCAGATTTCCTGTCGCACTACGAACTAGTGTTAGACTGCGGAACCCGCAAACTAAGCGACCGTTTAACAGGAATCTCGACACATACGAAATTCAACGCATGCAAGTGCGCCGAAATCAAAATAATGCAAGTTCAAAATAACGATTTTGCTGATATTATCAATAGGTTCCCTGATTTAACAAAATCATCTGGGAAATTTTGCACGCGTCCCAACACTATGCATTATATACAGACCACAGAAGGTCCACCCGTCACATGCAGACCGCGACGTTTAACGCCAGAAAAATTAAAAATAGTGCAATGTGAATTTGAAAACTTGGTCAAAGCCGGCATTGTGCGACACTCCCGCAGCCCTTGGGGATCACCACTCCACTTAGTCAAAAAACCGGATGGTAGCTATCGTCCATGCGGAGACTACCGGAGACTTAATGACCGGACCGTGCCGGACGCCTACCCCATGCATCACATTCACGACTTTGCGAATAATCTTGCGGGATCTAAGATTTTTTCAAAGATAGACCTGGTTAAGGCTTATCACCAAATACCTGTAAACTCGGCTGACATTGAGAAAACAGCAATTGTCACACCCATCGGCTCCTTTGAGTATCTCCAAATGCCCTTTGGTTTGAAGAGTAGTGCACAAACATTTCAACGCTTTATGGACCAGGTTACTACCGGTCTACCATTTGTGTACACTTATATTGATGATATTCTCGTGTTCAGCAAGAACGCTGTGGAACACTAGCATCACCTTGAGACGCTGTTCCAGAGGCTACGAGAGCATGAAATCGTAGTCAACATGCAAAAATCAACCTTCGGCGTCAACGAACTAACATTCCTTGGTTATACAATTGACACCAAGGGCATCAGCCCGCCAACGGACCGTGTCGCCGCTCTCCGCGCTATGGAACGGCCCACCACTATAAAAGGTATGCGGCGATTCCTTGGCGTCCTCAATTTTTACAGGAGATTTATTCCCAAAGCAGCAGTGCCTCAGGCTGCCCTCGTCGATGCTATTTCCGGCGGCAGGAAGGACGGGACCAAACCCTTTCCCTGGACCGAAGCCCTGGACGCAGCCTTCATGAACTGCAAGGAAAGCTTGGCGAATGCGGTAACTTTAGTACACCCACGTAGCGACGCACCACTGGCATTATTCACTGACGCGTCCGCAACACATGTGGGGTCGTGTTTACAACAACAGGTAGACCAAGAATGGGAACCCCTCTCATTTTACAGTAAAAAACTGACCGCAAAACAAACTACCATGCCAGCTTACTATCGTGAACTCTTAGCTATCTACGAAAGCGTGCAACATTTTAGACATTGGTTTGAGNCCATAAACCATTAATCCATGCCTTCCACCAAAAGCGAGAAAAATTGCCCCCGCAACAGCTTAATCAACTGCAATTCATTGCGCAATTTTCTACCGACATACGGCATATCAAGGGTAACGAAAATATTGTTGCCGACGCACTGTCACGCGTCGAGATGATTACATTGCTCGAAGACACCTCTANACACTGTCACGCGTCGAGATGATCACATTGCTCGAAGACACCTCTAAACTTGCCCAGCTGCAACTCGAGGACCCCGAAATCCAGCAACAAATTAACTTGAAACCACAATTGTATAACAGTGAAACTATCCCAAATTCAGATCTAACTTTAATCTGTAAGGCAGGTCGCCCCCCCTTGATTTAGAGATTGTTAGATTCGTATTTCACCATTCGGCTTAATCCAATTTTGATTGCTCAATTATTTCTTATTTATGTATTGTTAGTTTAATAATTCAAGAATCAATTCAATGTTTATTTCATTTATCCCATACAATGTTGTGACGAAATTCGATTCATTAAACTTATNACTTATTTTTGGTCTTTTCCTTATTTTACATCCCTCAAATTGCTTCCTCGGAAGCTGGTCCTCCGTCTTCACAAATCTGTTGTGTTCCGTGGCATCCGCTAGAGGATTTCCACTATTCAATTCGCCACGTCGCCCCGGAACATAAGTTGGTCCTCCGGGCCGGATTTGATTTTTTAAAAATCAGTATAGTAACCAGTGTTGTCATTTTTTTTGTCACTCGTCACAACATAGTATTTCTGTATTTTAAGTGTATTTTTTATTGTATTTCTGTATTTTATGTGTATCTTTTATCAGCCTATGTTTACCTTTATTTAATTTGTACTATTTGTTTTTGTTGTGTTCCGTGGCATCCGCCAGAAGATTTCCACTATTCAATTCGCCACGTCGCCCCGGAACAATAGATTTAGTAGATTTATGTGTAATATGTTTTAAAACAATTTCGAAGTTCCTCAAAAATATGTCAAGATCTGATTGAAGAGGTCTATAAATACACAAAACAACAACACCGGTGTCGGTCAGATTAACTGCAGAAAATTCGAACACACTATATGCAGAAGTTCTCGTAGCCTGTCAGTGGAGAAGATAAAATATCATTACGAACGTAGATACACGTACCTCCGTGGGGATTTTTGCCTTTAAAATTTTGCCGACAGTAAGAACTTGCTAAATAATAATTAGAAATAGCAGTATCGTTGATGTTGTTAGTTGAAAGCCAATGCTCTGTGATGCATAGCAAATCGAATCGACTTTCGTGTACAAGAATTTCAATGTCTGTCAATTTGTTTGAAAGGGATTGGACATTATGATGAAATATAATTATTTTATTTTCGCAAAAAGTTTGTGACTCACGAGAAATGGAATCGACGTTAGATTGTGGAGAGGAATTTGAAATTGGTACAGCTTCTAGTTCCGGATCAAACCCGCATACTGCACCTTACCGCGATTGTCACCTTCGAGTACCACATCGTCCTCCTGAGCGCAAGTTGTAACTGTGTATGGGGGCGGCAGGAGGACGTGCGAGATGAGGAAGCAGTAGGCGAAAGAAAGGGGAAAAGAGAAGAAATGGGTGTCGAGATAGGAAGAGGAGATGGTGATGAGGTAGGAGCAGAAGGAGGAGATGAGGTAGGAGGAGGAGGAGATGAGGTCGGAGCAGAAGGAGGAGATGAGGTAGGAGGAGGAGATGAGGTAGGTGCAGGAGGAGGTGTAGGAGTGGGTAGTGGGGCAGGTGGATGATGTGAGGTCAGATGTGAAGCTAGAAGAAAATCGAAGTGCTGTTTCCCAGACGGTCTCAGGTGTAAACCGGGCTGGGTAAAGTCCTTGGCAGTCAGGTGTGGTTGCAAATTTTAAAAAATTGATTTTTGTGTCTGCCAGGTGATGTTTTAGGGAGATGTATGCCAGGTTATTTTCGTGGTTTATTTGTGGAACATTGAAACGTGGAGGCAGGCTAGAGAGCACTATGTTCGTGTGCAGGGAGGCCATTTTTAGTTTTTGTAGATGTTCAGACGAGTTGAAATGACCACCCAAGTTAATATCGTTCTGCCCACCTATGATGATTACTGTGTCCCGCTCTGTGAGTTTTTTAGTGTAAGTGTCCAGTTCTCGAATAACTCCAGCCAAACGAGCGTTTGACTTAAAGAAACCGGAGGCTGAGAACTGGCTAGGAAGCAATCCACGCAATACGGAGGACATCTGACGACCGTGCGAATCAGCTAGTATGAGCACGTTTGATTTCTGCGTGGAAGTGTTTTTTTCATCTCTGGATAGCACTACTTTATGTGATTTTGGGCGGCTGTGCTTACCAGTGCGTGGTGTGTGAACTGGTCTGGGTACTGGACGGGAGGGAATGAAACGAGTAGGTAAGGGAGGAAACAGGGACATGTCATCTAACACACTAAACCTATTCTGAGTGAAGAGTTGGGGTGGTGCATGNTTCTGAGTGAAGAGTTGGGGTTGTGCATGTGTCGTTTACCTAACCGGGTGGTAGCAGTTGGAAGGACATCGAGAATTTCTAACTGTAGTCCAACCGCCGTTCGTTTTCTTATTGACCTCTTCCAGCGCACTGATTCGTGTGTCAATATATTGTACTAAGTCATTGTACGCCTACTTAAGATCAGCTTTGAATGAGTTGAGGAATGCGATAGTGTCCATTGTTGTGAGATAGTTAGCAACTTAACGACAAAAGCAAATGAGAATACACGAAAAATGACAACTAACACTGAATGAAGGATGTTAGTATAATAATATATTTATTACTACGGAAGTTACAGATGAGATAATAAAAAAATTAATTATACAAACAAACCGACGACAAAAATGATTGAAATAATTATTTAGGGCGATCACTGGAGATTAATTAATTCGACAATAACTACCGTATATTGTGTTTCATAATAAAATATTTTCAAAACATGTTATTAAGTAGCGGTAATAATATATTCACGAAGTGGTGTAGTGGACCGTATGTATGGGGCGGCGCTCCCACACTACTTTGCTTATGGAAGCGGCCCTCCTTTTCCAAAAGTAGTCAGTATCAATCTACTCAATGTAGGTCTTATCATGGTAGTGTAATGTGCAGGTTTTAAAAAGCAAAAGAATAAAGATAAATATTCGATATATTCGTATTTTAATAAACATTTACATTTTTTAATCTTAACAATGCAATATACCAAAATTAGAAGACGCACATTCTTATTGCACCATTTTAAATTTACAGTGAAAGGGTTGAAGCCAAAGTTGAAGTCATGTTTTCTTCGTTTTGATTTTTTCATAATAAAAACTTACACAACGAATTTTTTGCATGTGTTTCGCGTTGTACATCGCTTAAAAATGTAATTCTTCGAACGCGATATCATTTATAATAATTTATGAGATTTTAATATTTTCTTACAAAATGTCTTTAACAAACTGAAACATATTTGAAGTAATCTTAAATAACTTAAATTCAAAATACTTTGAGTCAGAAATAATAAATTGCACTCGAATAGCCCACCTGATATTAACCTAATAATAACATTTATCATTTGTAATCAAAATCTCTATCGGTGTCAAAATAATCAATCGTTTTCAATATTAAGATGACTTTTTGTTTGGGGAATATTAAGTTCTGGCACGTCACCTGAAAATCGCGAAGAAAACATCTCCTTACTAAACGATGACAAATCGTATCAAATCCACAGAACATCGCCAAATTGTTTAATTCGTATTTCTCACAAGTAAGTACAATAACGAATACAATATCTCACAATCAATGTCTCCCAAATACATCCACCCAAGTGCCCCATTCTACGTATGTTCACTTCCGATACTAACGCCAGTAAAATTATGACAATCATTAGTTCATTGAAAAACAAATTTCCAACAGTCATATATGATATAACCTAGTTTATTGTTAAATTATCATCTCATGTTTCATTAAAACCACTCATAAATCTTTTTAATTGTTATTTATAGAATATCCTATTCTATTTAAGAAGTTAGAGTAAAACCTTTACGCAAGAAAAGAAACAAACTCGATGTTGAAAATTATCTCTACTAATCACATTCTCAAATATTCTTTAAAAAAAGTTATATAATAGTCTTCTAGATTTTTAAAATCAAAAATGACATTCTCTTTCTGACGATCAACACGGTTTTCGGAAATCGTTTTTCACCAACATCATCGCATTTTCTTTCATAAACGATGTTACCTCATTTCTTGACCATGGAGAAATTCCTCAGAGTTTTTTGTCTTGATTTATCCAAAGCATGCGATGTCATCGATCACGAAATTCTCCTTTCAAAATTACAATCTTTTGGCGTCGTGGACTTCCTATTTAAAATGGGTAACAATGGGTAACTTACTATTTAAAAGATTGATATCAACAGGTTGAAATATTCTATACTAAAAATAAAGTACTTCAGCATTGCCTTTCAGAAACAAAGCCACGTACTTGTGGAGTTCCCCAAGTTTCAATTCTCGGCCCCATACTCTTTATATTACATGCCATCCTCCACATCAGATTGCAAAATTGTTCTTTTTGCTGATGACACTAATTTACTATGTAAACACGCGAAAGCTCAAATTCTTTTTGTCTAACCTCTCGGCTTAGTTCCATGGAAATCGTGTTATTGTAAACACTGACAAAAACAGAGGCTATGTTATTTCACAATAGTATCACAAAACCATTATCCCAGGTTTCTGTTTCATTAAACAAAATATAATTAAAAACTGGTAAGAATACAAAATTCTTTGGTTTCCATATTCACGACAACCTCAAATGGTGGAATTGTCACGTTGACAATATTAATTCCCAATTCAGCAAATTGTGTTATCCATTCATAATCTTAGTTAACGTAGTTAGTTCACATATTACCCGTTGCGTATATTTTGCAAACGTTTCTCCCATGTGGAAATTTCATCTGGGGCAATTCCAGTCAGAGCATACAAACATTCCGAATACAGAAGAGGATTGTTCGGATAATTTGTAAATCTCACACCCCAAACTCTTGTAAACCTTTTTATTTTTTAGGAATTAAGTATTTTAACACTCCCTGCATTTATACTTGGGTAACAGTCGTATTTCTCAAGTACCAACCTTTCTTTATTCGAAACTGTCTCATTCACGAACATAATACGCGTAATAGGAATAATATCTATCGTCCTAGAGTGTTAACCACTCTTTTCCAAAAAGGGCTGTATCATTCGGGTATCGTTCTATATAATTCCCCAAAAATACAATATCTTCAAATCCACGGTTAAAAGCTACCTACTGCACCAGTGCTTCTGCAGTGTAAAATAATTTATTGATTTTAATAAAAGTGAAATGCGTCTTGTACTTGATCACGCCATTGATGTAGTACATTCAAAATAACTCATAACAATTTCAAACCTATTTTCTTGCATGTTTTTGTTGTGTCTTATGATTCATATAAGTTTAGTGTTGTATGTACTCAACCTTGGAACGGTTGTGTACATTTATTCTCTAGTCTCATCCTGGTTCCGGGTTTTTCTCTGATTCTTTTCCTTCGGGTAGAGGCGTATTTTTTGTTCAGATACTCTAGGCGCTTGTCTAGAGGGGCGTTTATTGAAATAATAAATCTCGAATTGTGTTATTTTAATACTTAAGTTTTATAAACGCTATTTTCCAAATTATCTATATTTCGGAAAATAATACGTACCTGTAAGACATTTTTTGTGTTAAGTGCAAATTCGTTGATATTATATTAATATTATAACACGTAGCTTACTTTTTATCTTATCAAAGGAGTGTGCTGAAATTTTCAATTCTCTGCTTTAGGGTCCTTGATCAGAAAGCATGGGATGTTCCCTTGCTTGCTTCCGGAAAGTAAATTAATTTATTGTCCTCTACGTGGTCATACACTGTTTGTACTGCTTTTCTGACAGTAAATTTATTATTATTATTACTTATATTTTTGGTACTTTAATTCTCCAATACTCCTCACTTCTATTTAAAAATTGCTCTCTTTCCTCCTTAAAATTCGCATTTTCAAATATTTTCACTATTCTCTTTGCCTTTACTTCGCAAGCACTCTACTTATTATTATATTCATGTTTTGTAAGTATTTAATAAAATATCCATGGTCTCTCAAACTGACAAACTTAACCCATTTTCTATACGTATTACGGTAGTTTGGGACGTAATCATAAGTTTTTCTCCCGGTTTTACTCCTTTCTCACCTCATCTGCCAACCTTTTTGCCACTTTTGTTTTTTGATCCTTTACTCCCTTAGTCATTACTTGTCTGTTTACTACTATTTGTCCATCTTTTGCCAAATGTCGTCACTATTTTGTCTTTTGAAAATCTAAATCTAGCTGTAAACTATGCTGTACACTTTTTTTCCTTTTCCGCGCTATACTGAATATTTTCGTGGAATAAAAGCTTGTCTATTATAACGCCCTGGTAGCGATAATTGTGAACATCCCTTATTCTTTTACCAATATAGTCTGATCATTGGGTCTGTTCTCAGATGTCAAAGTCACGCATAAAGCTATTGGTTTTCGCTTGAGAAATTTGTATTTCTTGCTATGCTTTCCAATTTCCCTATTATTTTGTGACATTCCTCTACCGATTGCCTCCCACTATCCCCTTCAATTATTACTGAAAAGCACCAGCGTAAGATAAGCATTTTACCCTTCTTGCATAATATATTCCAAAATGTATTTCATAATATTGTTTCAATACATTGGTTCTGTCGACGTTGGAAATGTCATGTGCACAATATGCAAACACTTATCTTTGCGTGACGCATGAAAGTGCAAGTTGAAATCATTATTGAAACATCCACGGTAATTGTCCTCTTGAGTAAGTAACACATTTTATTTTCCCTGTAGTAATCCCAGTTTATTATGTTTAACAAACGTACATAAGTTAAGGATCAAAAAAGTTTCCGTGTGTGTTCTCAAAAACACACAAAGGGAAAATGGAAGAAATCTTACTTGATTCGTCATGGTTGTTAACGGTTATTCTATTTTATTTACTAGTCACGTTTCTCCGGGCAATTTTGAAAGTAAGAGCAATGTTCCAAATTGCATCACTTCCCCATAAAACTGGAGATTTATTGCAATAATTAATTTTTTTTTAAATATGACTTACACCATTCACGGTTTAACCCCCTCAGATAGGCAGACACCCGGACCGCCACTGATAGGAAGTGTGCGATGTAGTATCTCGGACACAAGAGCTCCCTTCCTGCCACACTACACTCCTGTATTTAAGTATTCCCATAATATTCTGCCAACATAAAACCAGAAGTAATAGTAAATTGCAACGTCGACCTCACGTTAGCCTCAATTTACTACTATTTAGCGTCGTCTTCGTTAGGTTTACCCATAAATGGCTCTCAGTCTAGGGATTTAAGGAGGATAATTTTTGAGAAATATTGAAACCTGTCGGAAGTGAAGGCACAAAATCTCAGATAGTAACAATATAAAACTTATCTTTTTATCTCTATGATCGTCGTAAAGAAAGATTTTTCTTTCTCCACAGTTTTTTGAATCGGGATACTTAAATCACTCAATATGAATTATATTAGTCAAATAAGTCGAACTCTGGAGATAACTAATGTACTATATCTGTGACTTCCATTAATAAACAGGTTAGTGTATTCTTTGTTTTCTAGTGTTACAGCCGTCTAACGTCACCGGAACTTTTTTTCGTTTTGACCTTGACATTCAACTTTGATATAATGTGTTAGTATAAATTATTTTTGAGAATTGATTTTATCGTGCAAAATCAAGAGTAAATTTTCTCAGAAAAAACATGGTGACTCACTTTGCAGAAGTGATCTCAAAATACTATTTTGAAAAGATACATTCGACCCAGTTTCCTTCCGCCCATTTACTTACACTTTTCCAAATACGGTGTTCCATCAATGTTATGGGAAAGTAAAAATAGTTGTTGATGAGTTGTTTCTAGGGATCTGTGTCCCCAAAACGAGAATATCCCCAGTGTAGATGGTACGCCCTTCAATCGCGGGCGCAGGCAATATTAATGGGCTGAGCGCGGCAGGCAGACAGCTCTGGCCACCGCCACTGTCCCTCGGTCGCCCCTCCGCCGCCGCTGCCAGCCGGGCCGGCGGGATGGAGCGCACCCGTGGAATGTTAGATGCCCAAGGGGGTCATCCCACCCCTTACCCCTCGCTCGCAAGAGTCTGCTCTTCCCACTGCTGCCCTGCCACCCGCTCCCAAGCAGTGCGAGCCAACGAGGCCCACGAGAGCGCGCGCAGGCAGCATTCAATCGCGGGAGTCTCCGAAAACCGCCGAAGAGGGCCGAAGAAATGGACCCGGTTTGCACACACAGCTTATGAAATAAAAGGTGTCATGGGTGCGTCCGAGACTGTGGTAGCTAACATTGCAAGCAAATTTTCTGAGAATGGAATTCGTTTTATTTTCATTCTCATGTTTAGAGGGAATTTATAAAATCGGTATTGATTACTGAAAGGTAAATTTCAGGAAGGCATAATGAGAAACTGAGAAACCTAGTACTTATCGACAAGGCAGGAATCATGAAAAATATTCTTTCGAGATGCTTTTTAATATATAACTGATGTAAAACTAATGCGCTGTCAAAATGAAGTTATAAAAATTTCAAATAAGCATTGTAGTAAAACACCTAATTTTTGGTTATGGAACGAGAAAATTTTTAGAATTAGTAACTAATGTTACTAAGTTTTCATAGGAGCTTTGAAAATTTTAAATATAGGTCTTAGGTGCATGTTATTATTTACAACCTTTATTTCACAAAAATGGACTAGTTTATAGAAAAAATTTAATATTTGTAATTTTATTGGTTTGTGGAATATATCATTGCAAATACATAAAATTTCAATTGTTAAAAATTAACAAGAAGGATAAAATATATTTAAATTCCTTTTTTACACTTTATGATAAAAATAAAATTTGTGTTTGTCAGGGTCGAGACACCTAGTAACATTTGAATTACATGTTTTAAAAAAGTACTCATGTTATTTCTTACAGTAGTGATTAACATGGAATAAAAATATGAACATGTTACTTTTAAAATGGAATGGTGATAGAAGGGTGAGCTCACCTTAGACGTTATAGTTTTGTCTCGAAGTGCAGTTTTCAATCGTAATACGTAATGAAATTTTAAAAAGCATTTTTTGCTTTTATCTTGATGAGATTATACGAGTTCAACGTATAATATAAAATTTAAAACACATTTACAAAGTTACATGAATTTCAAATTGGTACAAAATTTCTTTATTATTTCAAATACGTGTATGGTCTATAGTTTTATGAATTAGCAACACAATTATTATTTGAGAAAATTTAGAAGAGAAATAATAATATTGCGGTGACAAATAATACACATGATTCACACTCAATGCACTATTATTATCAAAATATTTAATTCTTACCTGTTTGTATACCTGTTTATAATATTAATCACTGAATTTTGGTAACACATTCCCTCTTTTTTACGGAGGAGCGCTACTTCAGCACTTCACCCGTGGAAGTAACTACGTCGGGGTACATTTATACATTTTAGACGTATGTTCATTTGGGCTTCATCAATCATTCCATTCATCCATCCATTCACTCACTTTATTATTAGCCCAGTAAATTTGTACAACATTAAAATTGCAAAAATTCATTTAGTTCTGCTTTTGAAATACATTGGTAGGATCAATATGAGCCGTGAGAATCTAAATTTTTAACCTCAGAAAAACTATGTGAGCTGAACAATGCCTGAAACTTTCTTCTGTTTATTCCTTCTGTTTATTCCAAAGAGCAGAAAATATAATACTTTTTCAAAAATAAGTTTAATTTGATGCAAATTAAGGCCAATTGCAACGATGTACGTCAAATAGTACGAGAAGCAGTACAGCAAAAAAAAAAAGGTAATTTTTCCAAAAAATGAAATTTTTTAGCATTGGTAGGTTTCTTGCCGTATATCGGAAAAAATAATCATCCCACCATGAAAATTATAATAAATAATATGTAACGAATAAATTTAGCTTTAATTTAAGCACACGACAATGAATTTTCAGAGATTATGATATGAACAATACCCATGTCAATATGTGGGTATTAAACATAAAAGCAAGGCAAATGCACATGCAAAATGAATATGTATTAAATTCAGTGAAATGTAATAAATAAAAGGAAATCTGATAGAAATGACATTGTTGGGTTTCAAAATTTCAAACGTTTGGAGACCCCTAGTTGCCTAGTTATTAATTTTTCCTTCGCTGTTCTACTCTGAGTGTCGTTAATCATTGCCTCGGCTAAAAGTCATCACGTTTGTTTCCTTCATCGTCAAATCCCTCATCGATTTGGATAATAGGGACATTTGTCAATGCAAAATTTGCACAAAAGAGCATTTAAGAATGAGTAACTTCAAAGTTTTGGGCTACTATTATTGCATTATTATGAAGCAATGGATCCAGGCTGAGTGCATGTAGAATCTGCACGTAGACACAGTCAGGAAAATACTTCGGTTCTTCCATTCATAGCTCTTCTACGCCAAGAGTGCGCATGTTTGTTCTTACGACTTAAACTGGAACAACGAATGAGTCTAAATGAATTTTAGTTCACAAGAAGATTTACAATCTGCCAAAAAATAAAAAAATTGTGAAGTTGTTTCTCGATTACTATATGACTTACATCGTTGCAATAGATCTTGATTTGTATTCAATTTAACGTACTTCAAAAAAAGCCAAATATAATATTTTCCGTAGATGCGCAGTTTTGAAGTTATGAGGGAAAAATACAAAAGAAAGTGCGAAGATTTTGATGTTTTTCAGGCAATGCCTAGCTCGCATGGGTTTTTCTAGGTTGAAAACTTAGACTGTCACTCCTGATATCTACCAACCAATATATAAAATAGCAGAAGTACATGATTTTTTGCAGTTTTAACCCTCTTTTATGTACACATTGACTAGCCTATACCCTCTCAGCACTGGCTGGTGTCCGCATTTTAAGTCATGAATTCAATAAGATAAATTAATTAAACAATAAACTTAACATTTCATATATTTTATCAATGACTTCAAAACCTCTGGTTTACGGAACATTCAAGATGAATAGCGAGTAACTAATTACTGTAGTCTCGGTAAAAGAATCTCTCTTTCAGGTTTGGTATTGTCCTATAAAATACTGTTCAATTTCTTGCTCTATAAGCACAAATACAAACTTCATAGTTCTAAATCCATTTGCTTTATCTTCTTGACCCTAAAAGAATAACGGTGCGACTAGTCTTGTCAGCCTTTGCTCTTGATTTCTTAAGTACTCTCGGATGTAGCGGAGAATAGAACATGCATCCTTTATTATTAACCAAAGTATTTTAGTTCAAAAGTCCAGTTTTCTCTTGTTTTAATGTTTTTAATCTATGTGTTCCAGTAATCGAAGAAATCTGTCCCGAAATTGAGGTTGCGAGTGCAGTGGAATTCACTGAGGTGAAGTTATTCCCATTCTCTTTATGGCATACTCGATAAGTAATCACGGCTTCTCTCGCATGAATTTTGGAGTGTGTATATTTATATAAAATATTTCTTACTTGATGTTTTTAGGGGTTTAGAAATCTTTTGTTTCATTGGAGGTAGGGCAGCAATCAAATAAACTGTCGACTGTTCGCGAAATTCATACACGAAATTTAATGAGATTTTATATTTCCATAATCATTCAAACAAATTAACGGTAAATAATAAATAAATACTTTATTGTCACAAAATCAGTTGCAAACCTTAAGACAACGTGGAAAGAAGTACACTAATTTACTCTCGGGAATCTAGGAAGATACCACCCCATCATATCCTATCGAAGGGTTCAAAGGCAGAGGCGGACTTACGTTTTCTGCGACACAAGACAAAATTATTACTTGCGCACCCCTAGAATGAGAATAAAAGTAGTTAGGTGCTAGTCTCAATATCTACAGAATATTAATAAATTTTATTTTCAATAGTGTACAAAAGAACAGTTAATTAAAATAGGTACGGTTAACCATTCTTTGAATTAGTCTGAAAAGAAATGGTAACAATGAGAATCACTCAATATTCATCACATTCTTTGAATTAGTCTATAGTAATGACTAATTAGTAATTATGAGAATCACTCAACATTCAATATTAGTAATTACAATAATATTTGTAATACTGCCACCCCCAGGCACGAGCGTAGTGTACATATTCATAAATCCTCCATATTTTAGTCGTAGGAAAACGGGAGAAAAATTCTGGCAAGAATAGGGCTACAGATATAGGGGGAAATGGGGTACAACCGGTTAGGCGGAACATATCAGCCAGCACCTTCTCCGCAGCAGGTCTGGGCCCTACGTCATCTCTGTTATACTTACGTCACAGCTAGAAGGGAATTCACTGGCTAGGAGCCGGTAAATGAATGCATTGCGGCGAGACCACATGGTTGCAACGTGCGTGTCTGTCTGTCTGTGCATTTCAGTCCGTGTTTTGAGAATCTCGTGATCGTTTGAGAAGAAGAATATTAACGTCGTCCATTAGAGAGATTTTTAAAAAATCATAATAATTGTAAATACATGTTGTGTGCCCAATTGTAGAGGCAATTAGCCGACTGGACCGAAGGTTCAGGTGTTTTCCTTCCCAAATGAGGTTAGGTATACTGATGAAAAAAGAAAGTGGCTCAGGACTGTGCCACGCGAATTTCAGACTACAAAATACGGTTTTCATTCTCTAACGACACTGAATGTAAAATTTAATTTATAGTTCGGCTCTGTGTTCGGTATTTTATGTTCGATTTTAAAATTAGAATGAAATGCACCTTTGTACGAAATAAAATACTTTATAAATACAGCGAATGGAAACAGTAATACTAATTTTTTTCTTTGTGATGTAACAGTACTTCAGAACCGTGAGTTCAGTACTTACAAAAAAATTACTAGTAATGATGTTTGCATGCGTTACATAAATATTATTTGTTTTCATCATTTTTGCTGTGAAGTTTGAAAATTTGTGTTTGAAGATTTTGAAAGATGATAGTCTAAATTCATTGTTTTCTTTGAAATGTGATCTTGAATAGTGAAATAGTTGTTTATTTTTTAAAAGAAATTCCACAAACAAAATTGGGTTTTATAGGTGTGTGAGCTGCATTTTACTGACAATGATATAGTGAAAGTTTCTGAATGTTTTGATGATAAAACAGTCAATAAACTGTCTGTGCCTTTGATGAGATTCTGTTTGAGGCTAGTAGCTGTACCATCGATATACCCTGGCCCAAAATACCTATCTGCACCAAGCACTTCCAGAGAAGATCCTGAAGTGAAAAGAACCAGATTGGCGAATGAAAATGTGCAACATGCAATTAGTGAAAGTGTAAGAATTCATGAAGAATACATTAAAAGGGTAACATTATCTTCTTTTTCTGAATTTGTGAGGTGTATAAAAATGCAAGATTGGAGTGACTGTTGGACAGTTGTGTATAAATAAGAATGTGTTTTATTTCTTTTAATCAACACATCAAGTGTTCATCTCATTGTGACTTCTGCACTGATAAACAGTGACTTAAAAAGTCAATTTTTTCAGGGAGAGAGGAATTAAAAATATTAAAAACATGGTTTTCCCCAAAGAGGTTAATAATATAAATGATGTAGTCGCTATTTTAGAAACTTTGCTAGACTGCCAATCAGGTAACCCTGACGACGCAGCAGATAAAATTCAACATGCAGTTGATTTGGTAGTGTCTACACTATTCTGTTTTCAATTTCTCCGCACGGTTGTAAGTTTCTAAGAGCATCACACTCAAAATAAAATATAAATCCTCAAAAAGAACAATCTGAAGAGAATTTCTTATTGTGCATAAAATAAAAGAATTTTCGTTTAGAGCAGAAGGATGAGATTGTATCTCTAATGGTGGACGAGATGTACATAAATCCGTTCCTAGATTACAAAGGCGGCAATATTTTAGGTGCAGCTTTGAATGGTGAATATACGGCTACATCAGCAAAAGTTTTTATGTTGCAAGATTTATTGTCACCCTTGAAGAATGTGGTCCATATTCTTCCGGTGAAAGCAATTCAGGCAAATGAATTATTTCATTTTGTTAAGAAGATTATTATAGAATTGCACAAAGTGGTATTTAAAGTAATGTGTGTTGTTAGTGACACTAACGCAATAAACAGCAAGTGTATGTCATACTTAAGCTCTCCTCCTAAAAAGAGTATTGTCTATCAGAATCCCGCTGATGCATTAGCACCACTTTCCTTTCTAATTGATAGTGTTCATTAAAACAATTCGGAATAATTGGATCAATCAGAAAGATACTAATCAATCAATACGTATCCGTGCTTTGATAATTATGATGAAAATTCATCCATGTTCATTGCATCATTCTCGTCTCTAAAATAACTCCTTAGTTTGGAAAATCAAAATACTATAAAATATTATTACGGTTCATTTTTTAAGTCTCTCATTCCCTCCAATCTTGAAAGGCAAAATGTTAAGAATGTTCTAAATGTTTTCAATCCCTATGTAGTACAGAGTTTGTTGCATTTGGGAGAAAAACATGATCTCCATTCATATACCTCCACTGCAGAATTTATTAATATTATTAATAAGTGATGGCGAGTTGTTAACGTAAAAACATTTGGGGAAAATGTGCGATTCAATGACTCATACATGAAGCCTTTAACAACCAATGAAGGTGAAGAGAACTTTTTATTTTTAAATCACTTCCTCAAGTGGCTGGATGTCTGGAAAAAGAAGGGTGTAAAGAAAGAATGTTTTTCGGAAGAATATCACTGGGCGCTGAGTCACACCACTCGCGCTTTAATTGAGACGACAAAGTATTGTACCGAAGAGCTTGGTTTTCAGTATTTACTGCCTGGTAAGATACACACAGATTCACTTGTAGCCAGATTTGGAAAATACAGATGCTGGATCGTATTTGGTCTCACTCAGACCAGTGTTTGAAGTGGAGTCAAAAATCAGATTGCAGAATTACATACCACTCCAATCCCAAATGTTCGGCAATATAGATGTTAATATTACAGAAGTAGATGAGACAATGGGCGAGTCATTAACTACACCCTCTACTTCCACTGCTGGGTTTGATTTTAAAGTAACTCTTGAAGACATAGAAAACTGTAAGGAACTTCTACCTGTTCTTACTTACTTCAGTGGGTACTGTCTTTGGGCTACAATGAAAACATTGAAATGTGAATGCCCTTCTCGTTTTACTTTGAACAATTGTTGCTGGAAAATAGTCACCATATTCTCATCAAAAATATGGATAGAGGTGGTTTATTATTTCCCCACATGGACTTTGTTAATGCAGTCACCTGTAATTTTATTTTTGTCAACAAACTGATTGATAGATCTTTGGAAAAAACCTTTTTGAGCCATTCAAATCAGAGAGAATTGGTCCAGTTCTTATCATTTAAAGTAATTGAAAGTACTGGTTTCTTTTTAAAAGATTTTAAATGTAAAAAAGGACATCTCAAAGGTGAAATATTTATTATGTTTTTACGAGTTTCAACGACTACTCTTCTGAATGATAATGTCCAACACAGAAATGATACATTTTATTCTCCAAAGAAAAGGAAGCTACTCACCCTCAATTAAGAAAAACGATTTAACTTCGCACAGTTCTTTTGTTATTGATGTATGTTTGGTGTATTATATGTGATTCATGTACATTTTTAATGTGTGCATTGAAGGAATGTCTAATGTATGGCCCTGTATTGTCAAGATAAGTTATTCATTTTCTTTGTTTTCCTCTGAAATTTGGGGTTAATGGAAATGGGTTCTGGAGAAAATTTGCTTCATTATGAAGAGACTGGAAACTATATTAAGACGATTAGTACTTGGTGGGAAATTGTTAATGTACAAACACCATTCACAGGTACTCGCTTAAATAATGTTTATCAAATGCCATTAAGAAGTTAATTATATTATAGTAAAGAAGCTGTGCTTTTAAATGGAGGCAGGCTTTTTGAGAATAAAGTACCAAAGAGCTGTAGCAGCTGCTCTCACAATGGATAATTTGCCATTTACAGAAGACCAATGTTTGAATGGTCATATACAAGAAGTTACAGAGATGAGCGTTTGGTCCTCAACCAACTGTTTTTTTAAAATAATTATTGTAAGAAACAGAATGATGTACAGAGAGAGAATGATCATGAATTGAAAATTGCAGACATTCTCAATTAACTTTCCTTTCTGCACTTGTTATTCTTTAAACTTTGACATAATGTATAGATATCTTTGATAAACTCTTTCCTGCCTAATTATGTTTTATTTATGTTTGTTAATGGAAGTATACATATATATATATATATATATATATATATATATATATATATATATATATATATATATATATATATATATNCGGTAACGCATCAATAGCAGTACCTCCTGGGTGATGTGGAATTCTGCTCCATTGATCTGATTCTTATTCCAGTCAAAATTAGAATTCAATAAGTATACTTTGTTTTGTAGAAATGTTTGCTGTGTTATTAATAAGAAATTTTTAATAAATAAAAGATTATTCACAATTCAATGTTATTTATTTCATTTTTATCAGACTGTCATGAGAGCTTGGTCAAAACAAAAAAGCTATGATCTCAGTAGATAATTATATATAATGTAGCTTAGTGGTACGGTGACCAGAATGTGAGTTATTTACCAAGTCTCCCATGAGGTTTATTTAACAAGCCCTGAAGAAGCTCTTAAGTAAAAACTGAAATGTTGGCAAGTTTTTTAAGAAAAGAAGTTTTTTGGTTTGGCTGAGCTCTCATGATATTTTGATAATCATATAGACTTGTCAAAAATCCTGGACACATTTCATTTTTAATTTGATATCTATTGAGTGAAAATTTACCAAATTCCTCCCCTTTACGAAATTTTTGTTGGAAAAATAGAATGTACTGTCAGATTCATGATGGTGATTAATTGTTTATCTTGATGTTTATGTTAATACAAAAATTGAACTTTATTTAGATGAATCGATTGTTGAATGCAAGTCTGAATTTAAATAAGGTTTTATAAGTTAATGGTAAATAGTCACTACTAGGGTAATGCATTTAAATGAGCAAACAATGAAGTTAACATGAAACTAAACGCAAAGATGTTTCCTTCTGGAGTAGATGAGTACTTGCGTAAATATGGAAACCTGATGAATTATTTCATTGCAAAATTGAAATAACGACAAAACTAGTATCTAGCTTCTTTAGTAAACTATGTTTGGCCGTAAGTTCATAACGCTCTACACTGAAACAAAATAAAATCTAGAAAATCATTAAAAATTTTAGCTCGAAGCGCAACGAAATTAAATTAAATGCGCACGCACGCAAAACTAATCTTTACCAAGAAACCAAGACAATGTTTACCAAGGTTTGTTCTCACCAAGGTTCCGGTTATGTCAATGTTTCAGACGGGTTTCCCTTCTGAGCGCGACGTCATAACTGAGCGCCCTGGCCTGTAGTAGGGAAGGTGTTGATTATACTGGGTACCCTCAGTTCTGACCTCTTAGTACAGCTATCAATCATCTAGCCAGTAAACTCGCATATTAGCCACTACAACCAGTTCTACATGAGTTCAGCTCGATTGTGAAACTCCGCGTGTTTTTAGTGAAAATTTTTGTGAAATAGAATTTTCGTTTCAATATTCGTCATCCTACAAACCAGCGCAACGTTGATATATTTCGGTTAGTCTCAATATTCCATCAAGCTTTTTCATGTTATTCGCCCGTTATATTTATTGCATTTAATTATTTGGTTCGGGAGGGTGATCATATCAACTTGTGTGAGTCTTGTATGGTCAAGCCTTGTAACATCTGAGTGGCAACACCGGGTAGTGCCTGACACATCTTCCACAATTTCTCCGTAAGATCTCAAGTCCTTTTCACTCGAGGACATTTAACAAATGAAAACTGCCAAAACAAAAAGGGAATACCGCCATTTTAACATCAATTCCATACAAAGAGGAACTCTAATTGGAGTCCTAAGGGCCAGATGAGTCTTCAACGAAGAGGAAACTTTCTGACAAGGAGAAGAACCCGAAAGGGCCATCTAAGCTAAAGAAAACACAGAAAACTGCAAAGAAGAGGAAAAAATCTTCTTGAGATTCTGAATAGGAAGCGGAATGGGTGTGATCGGAAGATGGAGACGAGGAAGATGAACCACGCATGACCTGTTGCTTTTGCAATTGAATATTTGTGGATTAATAATAATACATTTATAGTCAAAAAACAGTACAAACTGCGTATGACTACGTGGAGGACAATAAACTAATTTTACTCTCCGGAAGCAAGCAAGGGACCATCCCATCAATTCCGATCAAGGACCCTAACGCAGAGGCGGATTCAAAAATTTCAGCAAAAATACCTAGATAAGATGAAAAGTTAGCTACGATTTATAATACTAATAGAATGTTAATATGTTTGTAATTTAACGCAAAAAATTTACATGTACAAATTATTATCGAACTATCGATTATTCTGAGTATAGTGTTTAAAAATCATAAGAGTTGAAAAAACACTAAATTCACGATTTATTGTTACAATAAACACGCCCCTAGACAAAGCCTAGAGAACCTGTACAAGAAATCCGCCTCTACCCGAAGGAAAAACGGAGAAAAACCTGGGCCAAGATGAAGCTACAGAATTAATGTACACAACCGTGCCATAGTTGAGTACACATAAAACTAAATTAATATGAGTCATAAGATAACGCAATCCTGCAAGAAATAGTTGTTTTTTTAATTGATGTAAGTTATTTAAAAAGTACTACAGCAATGGCGTGATAAAGAACAAGACGGATTTAACTTTTATTAAAATCAATAAATTCTTTTACAGTGTAGAAGCACTGGTGCAGGAGGTAGTTTTTAACCATGGATTTTATGATATTCAATTTCATAATATCTTTTATATTCTTGGGAAGGGAATTATATAAAACGATTCCCGAATGATACGGTCCTTTTTGGCAAAGAGTGGTTGACACTCTAGGGCGATGAATATTATTCCTATTGCGAGTATTGTGTTCGTGAACGAGACTGTTTCGTATGAAGCAAGGGTGGTGCTTCAGTTATTCGGTCTTAACAAACAAGACCGTTTCATAAATATACATGCAGGGAAGAGTTAAAATATTTAATTCCTTGAATAAAGGTTTACAAGAGTTTCGGGGGTGAGATTTACAAATTATCCGAACTATCCTCTTCTGAATTCTGAAAGTTTGAATACTCTGACCGGAATTACCCCAGAAGGTAATGCCGTAACGTAAATGGGAGTAAACGTTTGCAAAATATACGCAACGGGATATACGTGAACTAACTGCGTTAACTGAGATTCGGAATGCGTAACACAATTCGGTTAATTGGGAATTAATATTGTCAACGTAACATTTCCATTCGAGGTTGTCTTGGATATGGAGACCTAAAAATTTTGTATTCGTAACAGTTTTTAATTGTGTTCCGTTTAAAGAAAGAGAAACATGGGGTAAAGATTTTGTAATACTATTGTGAAATGANGTCAGTGTTTACAATGAGACAATTTGCATGGAACCAAGTCGAAAGGTTAGACAAAAGGTTTTGTGCTTTGGCGTGTTTACATAGTAAATTAGTGTCATCAGAAAAAAGAACCATTTTGCAATATAATGTGGATGATGACATGTCGTTCACATACAATAAAAAGAGTATAGGATCGAGAATTGAACCTTCGGGTACACCGCAAGTAAGTGGATTTGTTTCTGAAAGACAACGCTGAAGTATTTTATTTTTTGTATAGGATATTTCGACCTGTTGATATCTATCTTTTAAATAAGAAGTTAGCCATTGATGTGGAAGTCCACGAATGCCTAAAGAATGCAATTTGGTAAGGAGAATTCCGTGATCGATGACATCGAATGCTTTGGATAAGTCAAGAAAAACACCCTGAGGATTTTGTCTACGGTCTAGAGATGTGGTAATATCGTTTAAGAAGGAAAATATGGCGCTTGTAGTGGAAAAGGATTTCCTAAAACCGTGTTGATCGTCAGAGAGAATGTTATATTTTGATAAAAAATCTAGAAGACGCTTATAGAACAATTTTTCTAGGATTTTTGAGAAAGTGGGTAGTAGAGATATTGGTCGGTAATTTCAAATATTAAGTTTGTTACCTTTCTTGTGTAAATGTTTCACTTTAGCTCTCTTTAATATGTCGGGAAACATCCCTTCCGATATAGAAGTATTAAAAATATTTATGAGTGGATTTAATATAGCGTGGGACGAAAATTTAACAATAAACTCCGATATATCATCTACGTCTGTTAAAAATTTGTTATTTAGTGACCTGAAGAATTCATTGCCTAGTTATGATAGTGATAGATTAATTTAATTCTCTGTGTGCAAGGAGTGGATACACAAGGAGTCTAGTGGTTATGAACCACAAATTTACTGTCTGCAATTTTTGATGTAGTATCACGGTTCAAATTACATTGAAAGAATAGTTATTTTTGTTATAGGCTACAAGTACTATATCAAAAACAACTGCTTTCAGAATTCCTCATTTCTTGTATTTTAATTTCATCATACCTTACTTTCTTCTCAGTGATTGTCATAAACTAGTTGTGTACATCGAAATACACGCTAAAAATACATTACTTTCTTCACAATGTGAAATAAGTTGCTTATGGCATCATAATGTAATCGTACCCAGTTTTACCCTACTTTCCCCAGTTAATATTTGTAAACTAATATTTATAAGTTATTTTTATCTTTTGTTATTAAGTGTTAGTGGCTACCATTTGTGCTCGAGATATGGCATAACGACATTGAACCTTTATGAATTTGTCACAGTAAAAGTACATGTTTTACATAATGATATCAGTTGTATTTAAGAAATATTTAAAAATAATAATAATAATAACAATAATGCTAGTTTGTTATGTGATGAACGATACAAAAAATCTAACTTTTGTGTGTTACACAAAATATGAGAAAATAATTGTTTATCAGATTTATTAGAAAAGAGAAAAAAATGATACATTGCCTTTTGATACAACATACAACAAAATTCTTATGAGAAATACATTGAAGTGATGTACACTGTGATACACACAAGAATATGGCTTAATAATAACGGATAAAAGAAAATTAATGAGCAATTATAACAACAATTTGAAATTTTAAGTTACTGAGGGTAAAGTTAAGAGATATCAATTGTCAGAGACTAATGTGTTATACAAAATAAAACGTAGCTACTGTAGTGCGTCATATTGGAAAGACAAAACCTTCATTGTGTATTTATGTAAAGGAACATGGAATAAACACGTGATATGAAAAGCAAAGTGTCATATTTTATCATTCTTTACAGAATAACCTAGAAATTGCCTGAAAATGCATTGATATTAAATAAAGGTAAAAATAATATGAAGTGTGTTGTTTCTGATTTTTTGTTTAATTTCACATATAATTTCTTTAGACGTTAAATTTGAGAGATTTTAATAGTGATAAGTAATTTAACATTTGAATTGTAAGACCATGATAACATAACTATGATAACATAACTTTTTTATTGGTATTATATGTTAATATATGATGTCATTTGATACAAATCATTGTGAAAAATCACTAAAAAAGCACAATACCGTCTACCAAAACATTCAAATTACAAATATTTAATATTACGTATAATAGGGTAAAACTGGAGAAGGTCATAAAGGAGATATGACGGACGAGAAAATTCCATCCTCATTCTCACTAAATGACACTTCTCTCTTGTTAGTTAACTTTGTGGAGTAGGTATGAACAACATTCTCCTCAAATTTTGGCGAAAAAACAACAACAACAAGATATTTTAAATTTACATATTTTGCATTATAATAACTTCGAAGAGCTTATGTAAAAAACTTGGAGTTGGAATATTATAAAAATGAAGATTATTATTAAGATTAGTGCGTAGTTTATGTACAGAACTTCTATATAATATCAAAATTTCGGGTGGATTGTTTAGATTTTGTTTATAAATGATGTGTGGTCATGTCTCCCGAACAAGGAGAAGAATAGGAGGGAGAGTTACATGGTAGGTGTGCATTGCAGATCACACAGACTACATAGGTTCTTTAACATGGCAGTTCACATAGACCACATAGGTTCACATGGCAACGAACTCCGAGAAGAAGAGGGCAAACGGCTGGAGCGGACGCATAGAGTATGACTCGTAGAGATTAAGTCGTCCGTCTCAGTGTTATCCTCTTGCGATTTGGCGGAAAATCCGAGTTATTCCAAAACAGATTTGCGTCATCTTCTAGTTATGAATAGGAGGATCTGTATCATTTCGTAGATTCAGGAGGGTATGCCACGTATAAAATTATATTCCACGTAAATTTCAATTACAGCGGCCTAATAATGCATATCATAGTAAGGTAAATATCAAAATGCAGAACGCAAAGCAATTATTGAAGAGAAATTGAATTGATGCTACGAATTTCATTTTTAACAGTATTACCGATAACAAAAAATTGAAAAAACAATGTGTTTCAACGCAATAATCCAGTAATCAACTCACCAAGCATCGTGCTTGCCGTATTAAGAGACTGTTTGGGATATTATATTAATATAGCATGGGTAGCTCCATTAGAGAACAAAGTTGTACGCTTCAAATCGATAGATTTTTGTTCATTTAACCCGAACGCAATTGCAAACTACGAGTTTACCCAAAACATTAACCTAACCCATGATACACTTTTTTATCAAGACTCCAAGAAAACCTAATACAAGAGTTGGCACTGCTTTTGGGATTTCAGCGGTAATTTTAAAGCCAAGGGAACAATATATGGTATACCTTCAAGACATGACGCTAAATGTACTTAAAGCAAATAACAACAGTTTCAAAATAAGTTACTGGAACCCGTCAACAAACAGAACAAGTTACCATGCTCTAAACGTCAGAAGAATGTATTAACACAAGAAACCGCAAAGAAGCACGTAAGGAAAACTGAGGAGCAAAAATGTTTTGTCAAAAAAAGACGAAAAAAAGGGAAAGACTAAAACTGAGACGGGAATTTCGGGAGAGCAAATTGTGTTTCGAAAAAAACTTCAGACTGATTACGTTAAAACAACTTATTTTGTGACATTCTTAAAGTTTAATGTTGAGAGTTTAAATACAGTCGATTACATCAGCCTAGTTGTAAAAGAAATAAATGTAAGTAAGGATAGAGTGTTTTTATCTGCCACGAAAATTTAGTTTCAATTTTGTTCGTCAAATTTTATCATAATATAAATATTTGCAAAAAATTATTTATATTACTATATTTGATGATACAACGTATAATTGTCTTCGAAAATTCACCAAGAATTTGATGAGAGTTATCAATGAAAATTCGATATTCTGAGTCACAGAAATAGTTTTTGGATTGCAACGCTACCTCCAATATTAATATTTCAAACGATTGTTCCTCCCTTTTTTATATAAAATACGAGATCTGCTATATGTATTACGCCAGATTAGACAGAGAGGTTTTCTTCTTTTAGCCAAAACCGCAAAAAAGTCCCTAAGTTCAACCTCAGTTGGTCGTGTGGTGGCAGCATCGAGTCCATCTTCAGAACTCTATAGGTAAACTGTCACTTTTTACTTTCCATTACTTTTTTCCTATTTTTTAATGTAATGTAAGGTATTTAGTTTCATGAGTTTTTGTTCTGAATTATGATTGAAAAGTTGAGCGGGGTACACTCCAGATTTTTTGAAATGGAACGGTCTGTAGGGGGTCCAGAGAGGGTAGCGTTTGAACCCAAGATACATATTCTGAGTTCTTCTTATTGTATATGCAACCCACAACACTTAATCGTCTTTCGTGTGAGATTCAGAGTAATGTTTCTTTTTATTACTCTCGATGTTCACGCCGAATTAAACCAACATTGCATTGTTTATTTTCAATACCGCGCTCGTTTGCACGTGGCAAAACGCCCTGCTTTCTCAAATTCTGAGGAAGAGTCCATATCATTCCGCCTTGGGGGGAGACTTTTTTCCTACGCTCGCTCTAATTTTCTAGTTTAAGAACTGTCCGTTTATACATATCCATATAAGGAAGTCGTTGTTCCCAAGCTGTCACGTTCGTCTGTCTTCATCGAGTTGTAGCTACGCCATTCTCTCGCACTGCGCACCGAGTGCCGGTTCATTTCACTATATGATACAAGTGCACAAATGTATTTAAGCACACGCATTCTTAAAATATTTGAAAATGTTTTTGTAGTCAAGTTATTTCTTAAATAGTGATCAATATAGTGAAATTCAATAAGTTTTATTTTTTATTGAACAAAGTAATATGACTCACCGTCAAGATGTGTGTGAACATTCCATTAAGGCGCGAACTGTGACTTCATAATCAGCATATACGCACGAATATTGCTTCGTTCAGTTGGAATTGGAAATTGGCATTGGACATTTTCTTAAAGAATTCGATTTCATGTACAATTCAACACGTGGGTGCCTCCAAGTCATTCTCGTGGTTTTAAAGTTAAGCATTAATTTTTATTCCCTAAAGAGCTCTTTGGAATTCCAGACGTTTAGTTTCTTATGTGTACTCTTTAATTTTTGTAATAATTTTGTGCATTGTTCTTATTTTCTTATTCATAACCATCTCATTGCGTACATGCATCTTCCAAGACTTTCTATGTGCACCAAGAATCAATTTTCACATATTTAACTTTACAAATTAATATGTAGTACACATTCAGTGCACATTCCATGTGTCTCATGATGCATTCATCAATGGGACATAAATACGTGTTTAACTTGAAACATGAACCAGTATCTCTTGAGACAATTTACTAATTTTGGTTATGTGTGGCATATTTAGCAAACACATTTTAAATTCAATACACTTTATATGCATTTTCACGCTGGGGTAGCTAAGGAATTTAAATGCTTTGTTTCGGTTTAAGTATTTTTGAGACTTCGAAGACATGTTAACTTGTATTATCCGTTCATTTGGATTCAACTCCTGAATTTCATACTAAGTTTTTCTTACTCACTGGAATTCATGAGACATTTAATACTCTAAGGTGCAATACAATAATTTACCGACACGGATAAATGTAATTAAAATTTAATTCAATTCAATCTTAGAATATAGATATTAATTGATGAAATATTTTTATTTCACTTCCCTCAAAAATCATTATATTCCTTCCCTGTTTAATATGCGCCCGATACAGTCTTACAGCCAGAGAATCTCAAAGTAAGGTGAGATAATACATTTATTTGGTTTTATACATAGCAGCGCATACACTCGATTTTTAACCTTGGTCATTTGATTACTGAATGTTACTCCTGAACCGTTAATTTCCATCCATCCATTTCGTCTTTGCATTCTAATCATTCCAATTCACCTAAAGGATGACTCGGGTATTCACTTTTGTATTTCGTTCATTCTCCTGAATTAAGTTTTAAAATCCACCTTGCTGTCACATGTGTAATCTAATGAAATTATTGCTTAGTGCTGTGTTACTTCATTTCATTACGGTTCATGCGTTCATTTTGATTGAGTAGAAAAATAATTGAATATTTATTATTACTGTGATAATATTTATTGGATTAATGTTGAAATTTGCACATATTTTAACTTAAACCAATTCTATAATTAATAAAATCATTTGCATTGAATACCATTTGGATCAGATTATTTCTTCGTTGAAACTGTGTAATCCGTATTCATCAGATTAAATGACCATTTAAGGGGTAAAAAATAATTATTTTTATAAATAGAAATAAACGTAAAAAAAACAATGACGGTATACGGAAAAATATAATAATTATTAAAAATAGATTCCATAGTTGTTCATATTTCTTAGGCTCCAGATTTTTTGAAAATGTCGAAATCAGACATTTTATTTTTGACAGATAAAAGAATATGTTCTGCCTTCCTTTCCATTTTGAAATCTTCATTACAGTTTCTCCACGCGATTTGACTACACGTTGTATTAAGTAACAATTTAAGTAACTTCAGTTTCGTATAAAATTACTAGCATTGGACAAGTAATTTTTTCACAAAGTCGTATTAAATGTTTGTTAATCGTGAGGACCTAAGACACTGTGATTTTTTAATATTGTTTTTCGGCTTCTAAAAACGGTTTAACATTTTACAAAATTTGGTCACACAGTGACAAGTGTTTAAACTATGAAAACAGAAAATTCTCACATCTAAATAAGAAGCTCCGACTCAAATTTTTATGATCATATTTTTTAAACTTGACGACTATATGCACGGAAAACGATATCTGAGCTAGGGTAGCTAATTTATTGGTTGCCAGTCGTACAGAAAACACGAGCTCGCAGAGCTAACATCTGTCTGCTATGACATGAATTTTCGTCCTTCTGTACACCAGCGTACAGCATTAGCTCTCACAGTTTACGTAGATCATATACAAGATCAGAAAAAATGAACCTGTAGTAGAGGATGTTGCCAACTAATAAGCATGTAATATTGATTCGACGTGAGTGGACGTCCGGTTGTCCAGCGGTAGCCAATACATCAGCTACCCCCAGTTCGGGTATTTTTTTCAGAGCGTTCTTTTTCTTTCGACGTCCGTCTTCAGGTATCCGACAGCGCCAGTATTCGATCCAGAATTCGTTCCCTCTGAAGGCGCGAACGCTACCACTGAGATACTGTAGTATAATGTTGTATTATCTTGTGTTACGTTGTCTAAGAGTTAACACCATAGTATTGGTACCATGAGTAGTAAATGCGTAAAATAGTAATCGTCACTAAAATCTTGAAAAATGTATCTTTATATACGAAGAAAATAATTTTTATGTATCCAAACGTTTCTTTATTTTGAATATACTTGAAATTCATTCTTATTAGATTAATACATTTGAAAATATCATTATTTAAAATAAAAATTAGGTATTCGCTATCATTAACCTTCAGAAATCCAAAATATCCTGAGAGTACGGATGATCCACGCACAGTGGAGTATTTGAGTCAAAACCCGGGAAAAAGGAAAAAAATCAAATTTGTTTCACAACATTAAATTTTATATCTACGAATAACTGATTAACTGGCGCGTCTAACAATGTTAATTTACGGAAAATTGGTTAAATCTGGCGTCTTCTATCACCGATTGAATTTAAGGTTTGTATGTTTGTAGATGTCCTTAAATTAAACCTTTAGCGTTTGTAAAGTTTTAGAAATAAATTTATACTACCCGTATGGTACGCTGGACTGACTTTAAATTTTACTCAGGGATAAAGAAAGATACGTTTTTTTAATTTTTGCTAATTTTATTATCATTCGTATTAAAGTAACTGGTTTATAACGTATCTTTACTTGAAAAATATTTTTAAAGAAATATTTTAGGAAGCTTATATTTAACGTAGATTTTTAAATGTGTGTCGTGGTCTGTCGCGCAACTTTGAGAACACAGAGTTAATATATGATGTGTGCAGAATAGATCCCAAAAGAAAAATTTTGCCCAACGCTTTTTTATGAATATTTAAAAAATTAATGCACTTTATTACGTTCATAAAGCGTGTTTGCAAATCGTGAAGTTAAACACCAGATTTTTATGAACAACTCTAATGGGGCCTAATGTAATTCTTGTTTATACATCCAATTGATTTGGAATATTTGACAGCCTCCTAATTGAAATAGATCCCTTTGGACGACGGTGGGATTTGCATTAAGGTGATCTGTCCGTGTATGAGAGACAGGAAGGATATTATTTTGGTTATGAGTTTAGATAACTTAAGGATATTGAAAGAAAAGGGATTATTGAGTGTTTTGTGCTACTTGCCCAACACTCACTCATTATTTAAGTCCAGAGTTATCTATGGACCCTTCCATTCAGCTTCCATTCAACGCCCTCCACTGTCTCTAAGGAGTTTCCCTCGACAATAACTGTCAACAATATTATTACTTCGACAAAGATAGTCTGTTAAAAACATGAAGCACGTTTCGTAGGCGTCAAATGATAAATTCCATAATGTCCTAAGAGCGAAATAATGTCCACAAGAAAAATTCAGTAGTATTACCGAGAGAAAAGACACCTCTCAGTATACATATTCTGCAGAGCGCTTCCTACAGTCTACTAAGTTTTTAAGTGCTTCAAAATAAATTGAGAAGTTTGGTTATTATGTGAAATTTTTCTGAAGTGAACATTTTAAATAATATTTGAATACTGTGCAAAGAGAGCTGGACAGTATTTTGTTTGGCGATTGTGCAACCATTGCCAGGGGTATGTTCTGCAACTCTTCTTCATCATAATAATCATTATTTTTCCTTATACACGATAATAGTTTTTGTGACATCGAACAATTTCAGCTATCTCTCAATACAATCTATGAGCAATCTACAGAACAAGGATGAAGATATCCTGAGTCCCGAAGAATCAGATTAACTCCTAGATTAACGTATTTTAATATACAAATAAAGCAACTATAACTTTTCTCTTGTTTACTTTAGTTAAATTATTATATATAATTTTAGTAAATTAGAATCGCAATTAATTTTTCAAAATTGAAATTTATTTTTAAAAATTTGGGCACATTTTTGTATAAAATAAAAAACGTCTACGAAAATATGTCAATATACTCTAACGTACAATTACAAACACAGTTTTTGTAAATATATATGGTATAACGTAATTATTAATACATTTGACTAAAAGAATATTGAAAACTTATTTTATCCGCGTTTCGAGGGCTAATATCCCACAGCGCGACATCGAGAAAACAGTAAATTTTTGTCTAGACATCTACTTTCGGGCTACGCAACGTCGGTATGGCGTCGTTTAGTCGTTGTAATGAATCATTTTGTTCAAGTAAACAACTATTCATAGTTGCGAAAGCCATGGTCGATTTGATTCCGTAACAGCGTTGCTCAGAATCAGAATAAATTATTCTTTTGAATAAAAGAATAAAAGCATTTTAAAATAATTCATTAATTCACGTAGCAAAAATAACGAATAAAAATGTATTTTTTTATTTGATGAACATTGATTGACGAAAGACAAGTTATTGTTTCATTTTAAGAAAATAATAACAAATACAAATTTATTTTTGTATTCGATTCACATAGAATGACGAATATAAAGTTATTTTTTTATTTGACAAAATTACTTGTAATACCGAATAGAAAGATATTCTTGCTTGACGTACAATTAATAATAAGTTATTCTTTTATCGTGCTGCCGTCGAGAATGAATTATTTTTTGTAATACAATACAAAGTGTTTCATTTTAGTTCTTGTTACAATTAATATCAAATGAATATGCACTTCTTTGTGTTACAAAGAATACATTAATCGTATGAGAATGGTGGTCATTCTAACTAAGAAGTGTTCAATTCTCTTCAATCACTAGCTTTTCCTTGGTTAGTCATTCATCGAACATAAAGTATATTTTCGAATTGAAACCTAGGATATTGATCGAGAAAGTGCATTTAAGTAATTTGTGAATTAAGTATTTAGTTAAGAAGGTAATTCAAAAAAGTTTTAATGTATCCATTACAACAAGAAATTTTTTTTTTACCTTCGTTACACATAAATAAGCTAAAAATTCAAAGAAGTCAATTTGCTCCCTAATTGTGTAATGAAGAAATTTTTTTTGTGGGGCTTTACGACTCGTCGACATCGAGGTCATTAGAGCCCTAAAAACTTGTACAGGTAGGGAAAATGCAGTTACGCACTGGGGAGAGCCAACATGACGTGTGGGACTCACCGAATGACTCAACCATACCCACTAGAAACGCTCCTGAATTACAACTCAAAACTCAAATATCAACATATCTCAAAACATTACATATATCATATAAAAAGAAAGAAAGTGAAAGAAACGAGGAGGACGAGGTGATTTGTATGGTATGTATCGACTACAAATGTGTTACAGGGTGACGAATAAACGAAGACGGGTACTGCAGAAACAAATAGTGGGCAATGTTTTGCTGCTAACAAATATAAATGGACAAAAAACTTATATAGTTATATACTTGATAAATCTGTAATATACTTGAAAATAACGAAAAAATGCGAGATTTTTAGATAGAAAGGTGAAAGTTTGTGAATGAAGTAAGTAGAGAACGTGCGGGGATACAGTTGGTTTGACGGAGAAAGGGAAAAACCGAAAAATTGAAGATGGCAAGACGGATGAGCGAAGAATAATAAGAGTTATTTGATTAAATTAATATGAAAGGAAAGAAGAAATAGAGATGAGATGACGAATATGGTAGAGAGAGAATATGGTGGAATCTATTCTTGAAATTCAACTCAATTTACTTAAGGAATGAAGAGAGTGCGAGGTGGAACAAACGAGGGGAAGCGGACTGATACGATGCACGGAGTTCTTAAGGAAAAGAGTAATAAGTTGCGAAGGGAATTATGGAAGAGGAGATGGAAGAGGATGGATGAGGCAGAAGTGTTCAGAAGATACATAGATTAGCAGATAGAAGTTAAGATAGAAGTGAAGAAGGTGAAGATTAAGGGTTGGGAAAATTTAAAAATGAAAAGCTTGTTGGAAACTACGATTCAAATATGCTGCAAGTATGATGAGAAGGATGGAGATATGGAGTAGAAATATGGGTAAGGGAAGACATCTGTGATTATGGAAGAGATAGGAGGTAATATATTGAGAATCTTACTTGGAGATAACGTAGATGAGGACAGTGAAGAAGTGAGCTATGGAAGAGATGATGACGGAAGAGAAAACTGGATGAACCTGACTGAATTGATGTATGAAAATTTTGAGAGTAATATTCAAGTATATTCCAGATGTATGAAAATTCTGAGAGTAATATCATGAATGAAAGATATAACTAGAGACCCAAGCAAACCAGAGTTGTGTGGATACCACTGGAGCCCTCCCAGGGGAAGATATTTGATAAATAAATCACAAAAAGGCCAATGGTTTATTTGGAATGGTAAGGAAAGTAGGATAATAAACATTACGTATTAAGAAAGAGACGGGCATAGAAGATGCTGTTCTTCGACTGTTAGATGATCTGAAAACCGAAAGAGAATATAATATTTATGGAAATGAGAGGAACATATTTGGACGTAATATTACAAACAATGAGGAATTTACAATAGACAACATTACATCTCAAAACGATCAATAGTTTGCACACCATACCTCCTACACATGTCATTTCTCAAAATACCCATAGAATGCAACTACGTTCGCGGATATGCTGACATATAACAAAATGGTAGGTCAACTCAAAGGAGAATAGAAAAAAGTGTCCCCCTAAGAGCATGGTTCACCCTTGGCGCACGCACTTTATGCGATATTTTAAGTCTAATGAAATTTGATGAAATCACTGAAAAGTGATCTTTTTAAGTCTATGCGTGAATTTCCTCTGCAGTTCCAACCCCATTTTTTCAATTTTTTCTTGTTGTTCAAATATTTAAAGGATGAGTCGGAGTGTTACATCATTTCACGAGATATGGTGATGGAATGGGTTCAAACGATAGTGTTTTGCAAAATTTTAATTCGCTTTCATATATATCATACATATTCAATACATATTATGTATAGTAAAATGTTTTGTTCAAGTTTTTAACGACTGTTACTAAATTTAGGTGAGGGAGGGAACTTGAACCAAATTTTCTATTTTTCATTTATAAACTGAAATAACCTTGAAACCTTTTTTATCAAGAAATAAAAAATTGGAAAGGCGAGGTTGGGAAATATGTTTATTTTTCATCATTTTACAATCGTTGTGCATAATTTTACAACCTACCAGGCAAATTTTATTCCGTCTGTTTTCCAATATTTTCTAATTTACATTTTTTGAAAGAAAGAGAATTAAAATTAAATTATATTTGCATTCTTTGAAGTCTACAATGAATAAAAATTCAAAACAGTCGTAAATTTCGCGCATTGGTAAGAGTAAGATTATGCAAGCCCTTTTGGTGACGAAAACAAATTGCTTCAGTATTGTCAAAGAAAGGAAACAAATTTATATTCTACAAATTATACTTCTGACCAATTACAAAACTTTAAAATGAAACATTCTAATTTACTTTCTCATCTACGTAGTAAATAGAATATATTGTAATCGTGAAAAAATTCGAAAACAGGATTTTTGCAGAAATATCTGTTTTGGAGACCCGTGATTCCGAAAAAGTTGTTTTTGGCACAACGTCAGTCCGTCTGTGCGTAGCAATTCTGAGTAAATGGATGAATCAATTTAATTCACATTTCGTATTTATGATAGATTTTACTTCTTGTCGAAGCACGTGCTCTGATTTTTTTTTGCTTTACAACAAAGGGTACTTCACATGAAGTTCAAAGTAGTCTTTTGAATGCTCTACCGATTGTCCTTAAATTTTCTGAACAAAAAGTACAATTAATATGCATTTCATCCGCATTAATTGTATTTCCCTTGAAAGTTTGGTGTAGCCTCAGTAAAATAATTTCAGTAATTTGTTAAATTATTTGCTTCGAGCCCGACGAAAATGTTAGTTATAGTTCATTACACTATCATATACATATTTATACATTTGTCATATACATTACTTACACTTTTATATATATATATATATATATATATATATATATATATATATATATATATATATATATATAT
>NNCF01126193.1:1031994-1074394 GCA_002313205.1 Laupala kohalensis
TTTTTTGAATCCGCCTCTGCCTTAGGGCCCTTGATCGGAATTGATGGGATGGTCCCTTGCTTGCTTCCGGAGAGTAAATTAGTTTTTTTTCCCTCCACGTGGTCATACGCAGTTTGTACTGTTTTTTGACAATAAATTTATTATTATTTATTTATATTATAATTAATACGTATATTAATAACATTTTCATATCATAAAATATTCAATAAACAATTTCCAATGATACTTTATTTTAAGATAAATCCTCAATTAACGTTAAGAATTTCAACATTTACTGCACAATATAATTATTTATTAATTTTGTATGCGAATACTTAAGATCATAATTAAATTCTAAATATGAACAGTACAATCACAATTCACATTCAACTTATTTATTCATTACAGGAAAAAAAAGGTATAACCGTATTTGTCAATTATTTTACCAAGAACAAAAAAGTGTAATTTAAATTATCTTATTATTTTTTTAGAATGAAAAAATAAATCAAAATTTGTTTATGGGTCAAAATAATAACTTAATAAAAGAATCACTTTTTATTCGTCAATCATGTACATCGAAATGGAAGAATAACTTGTTTTTCGTCATTCAAATTTGGACGAAAAAAATAACATTTTATTCGTCATTTAAAATTTGTTGAATAAAATAATACCTTTTTATTCGTAACTTTTTCTACGAAGAATAACGAATGAGTTTTTTCAGCTTATCATCTTTTATTCATAAGAATAAGAATATTGCCAACCCTGTTCCGTAAAACAATTGCTCAGGCTGCGTCGCCACAGTCATGAGTAAACGAAGCGAATACGTAGAAGGCAGCACAGCCGAGTGATATTTAGCGGCAACTACGAACGAGATCGGTGGCGAGGAACTACAGTTCCTGTAGCTATGTCGGATTTTTGTGCTGGGCGGAGCTGTTGCGCGCTAAACTTATAAGCTATAGCTGTTGATGTAACTTTCTTTCTCCCAGACAAAACAGCGTTAGCTTCCGCTGTGAAAGAAAATTGGTCTCGTTCAGACGAAAACTCTTTTAGGGAAGCTACAGCGTGGCTGCTAATGTTGCTTGCTGTCTGTCCGCTATACAGTCAACGCGTGAGCTATCGCAACTAACTTTAGGCTGAGCTATCCAACTTATTTTTTCCGTGTGAGTTTAAAAAAAGGGTATGATTTTTACAAAATTTACTTGACAAAAAACAAATCAAATTGTTTCATTTTAATGATAAATAGAGAAATTTCGCCACATTTAAAATGTATTATCTCAATAAAAAATTCTCGGGATAGACGTTTAAACAGATCTCAGTAACAAATCAGCTTCAAACACTATGCATCATTAATTTTGGAATTTTAAAGACATTCTTTTAAAGAAAGAAAAGTAAGAAAAAGTTATTTCTGCAATAATTATGCAATATGCAAGAAAAGAAATTTTTAAGTTTTATTAGTCCTTTTGCCATAACTAATAAACGAAATGCAACGTTTGATACGTCTTATGATAAGGTTTATGATTATCTAAAACTTGTGGGTATGATCTTTTTTTTTCTGTGATATCTTTGTTATACCGTTAAAATAATCTCTTCGGCCACTTCAAATACTCCTAGTTTATAATAAACATTAACCGAAAGAAACTTCTTTTAGTATCCTCTGTGTGGTACAGGTTTAGAAAAATCAATAGTTATTATTTCTATTAATTAAAGTCAACACTTATGTGTGTACTGAGAGATTATAGGGTTATAGTAATTATACTTAACTTTAAATTTCTAATTAAATTCTTAATACTACTGACCCACCGGCAGCGCTGGTCTAGTGTAGCGCCTTCGCTTGCGTTGCATCCGCAGAGCGGTGGAGCGCGGGTTCAAACCTTGCTCGGCCGAACTAGATGACGTTTTTCAGCCTTACCTACTCCGGACAAATGTCGGTTCGGTACCACAAATTCCCCTGAAACAGAGAATCTCTCCCTGCCAATTCCCTCACCCAAGTCTCGGTTAGGTGGAAGAACCTCGCCATAATACAAGTATTAAATTCAATGAAATTAGTATTTAGTGCATCAGTTAATCTCTTCACAAATTATTTATTTCAACCATTTTTCTTCTTGAAACGTTGCATGTAGGTATATTAGTGTAAATATAAAAATATTTATTTTGTGGCCAAAAAAACATCAATTTGCTACTAATGTGTATGTGGTCCAAATATGGTTCATCTTTATGGAATGACAAATACCCAGCCAATGTCCAGCCAATTAAATTTAAAAATATACAGTCAATTTTTGTTAATGTGATGCAGAATGACGAGAAACCACCTGGATGAAAGACTTCGTTGACGCACGACGATTCTAGATATTAGCTATTCTCCTCCTTATCGATCAAGATGGATTCAAGACAAAACCGACTGGTATCCTACGTACTATTGATGCATTTTTGTTCTAATGTTTCGTCTTAGTAAATCATCAGCAATCTCTTTATTTAATACAATTTAATCTGATTTGGAGTACACCTCTGATAGAGAATAATTTTTGAATTGTTTACAATTCCTCCTCAAAATATTGAACCAAATATGTTAGTATAAGCGAATGATGAAGCAATGAAACAAATTAAATTTTAGGTTATGTTTGTAGTTAAGGTGTCATATAGTGAGTGTATCATATATTATCACTCACTCTGCTTCTCGTAGGAGGTTGCGTTGGTACTAAATCAACGAATTATCGAATCATGAATTGGTTATGACAGTCATAATCAGTTCTCTATTAATTTATGTTAAAATTAATATTTTTAAGTGAAAACCAAATGAAGGCATTAAATAAATATTTTCAGAAACACTAAATGTTGTTGTTGCCGTCATATCGCCGTTATCCTTATTAAAAATTGGATTCTCTGCTGTTGCAGTGGGAGGTCCTCCACCTACTCAAACAAAACTAACTGTCATTGAAACCTACTATTTTGTATGATTGAAAAATAGAAACTTATTAATTAATTAATTATTAGGAACATCAAAAATGTACTTGTTGCATTGGCAAGCGTTCTAATATTCGCAGATGCATCACATAGAAGTATATGGAGCATATCTCTGTGTGTTCGTTTGGTTGCGCCACCGTCTTGGTTGTTCCACCAGCTTACCAGTATTCGCGGTAAGTCTGGTGTTACAACAACCCTGGATGAGCATACAAGAAAATTCATAGCTCTCTATGGTACATCACCCACTTTGCAACAGTTGTCGGCGGTCAGTGCTGATGACAAGTATTTACAAGTGAGTTTAGATCATTTTTTTCTGGATATTTTTTGTCATTTAGGAGATTTTTGTCATGTAATCATGAAATTTTACTCGGAAAGTTTTATTGTGTAAATCCAGATTAGATACGCGCTGGGGGATTCTTAATATGACATCATTTTTGCTTAGTCGTGTCTTTTTCGGACAAATTATTCTTGCACAAACCTAGAAATTTGTCGAAACTACTGACACCTGAACATAGCTGAAAAATTTGTTTCGATACTTCCACTAATCTCTGTATGTGCAAGGTTAAGAACACTCCTCTTGAAATGCAACAAGAGGCAAAAGGATGAACCCATATTTTTTCTTCCTTTTTTCATCCAATAATCTTCTTTTACGTCAAACATACAAAAGCGCTGCTGTTTCTTCAACGTCCATCTTAACAGTAAAATTTGCTATCAATGACCGTCCTCTCCTGGTATCCTTCTCGGGTGACTATTTGGTTACTGCGGTACCCACGGTGTCACCTGTGGTTGCGCCATTGTGATGTCCTAGAGAGATACGGGTCTTGCGGGAGCAAAGGGCTGGGATGCTTGCGAGTGACGTAAGCCGCGTGGCTAGTTGCAGCCCGAAGTGCGCATAAGCATACTCATATTTCCTTCCACTTGGTTTCGGATATTCCAGTCACGAATACTAAATTCAAATATCTAAAAATGTATTTCTAGATTATTCAATATTTTATTTTTTAAATAAGTAAAAAGGGGTTGAAATGTTTATATACAGTATACATTTTGGGGGGATTTTGTATAATCTTGTTAGATAAGATTCTAATATTTTCATATGATTCTTCAACATTATTTTACATTTAATAAAAATAACAGAGCAATTTAGATGATTTCTAATTTCAGATCAATGAAACTGCTGGTTCAGAACATTTTTGTGTTCAGTACTAACATATATTGAATGCAAAAGTATGAAAAAGAATTTGATCGCCCCTTATCGAAATGATCACAATCAACAAGGAAATTGATTTAAATTTAAATTGATAGAAAGATTTTGCCAGAATCTTTCGATCTGTTAGTTGATCTCATTTCAGATGAAGGTGGTTTTTCACGTATTTTCTTTTAAGTTACGATCTGTCCGCTTGGTTTCTTTAATAAGTTAATGCTGATTCATTTATTAAATCACTCAATGTTTTCGTATCAAAAGGATAGCCATATATTTCCTATTTAATACAAATATTTTTCTTTCCTCTTAAGTGAAGTGTGCTTTCTTAAAACACGATGCTACTTGGCGACTATTTACATCAGAATCTTTCTTAATAGTCTTAATAGAGTTAGTCTTATATTCTTAATAGTCTTAATAGAGTTTGGGCTCTAATGACCTTCGATGTTGACGAGCCCTAAAGCCCCACAAAAAAAAAAAAATCTTAATAGAGTTTACTCTTGTTACCTGACATGCACTTATTTAATTGCAAACAGAAAACATCATTCCAAATTTATATTCAATTATTATCAATTCCAATTTAACAAATTTCAATAATGTTATGAAAATATATTGTTCTTGAAAATAATATATTAACATATTTAAATGGTTTTATTCTATACATATTCAACTTATTTTTATATTTTACTCCCAGCATTGTTTATTTTGAATCATAATCGAGAAAAACTTTTGATTGAACAATAATGATTTTCGATTTTAAAAACTTTCTAATGTCAATGCATATAACAATGGTTACGATTCCACATTCGAGTAACTCACCCTTAGAATATTTTTACCAATTATCTGGTTTTTGACTTCTCTTCCCAAGTCTTGTTATCTTCCTTAGTGTGCTTTTACGAAATATTCACAAGATAATTTCCTGAAGTGAAATGTTTGTTACCATTGGATTATCACGTTCATAAGGTCCAATGCAGTGAATCGCATCATCATTTCAGCTATCTCACAACACTGAGGTATATTATTTCACTCGCTTCCCTAGCGCTCTTTAGTGGTTTCATTCACACAAGCCTCCCGCTGGAGCTACGTCGAGCGGCGTTGCTTTTGTTTGTCGCTTTGGAATACCACCATAAAAATGGAGTGGCCAGCGCGAGAGCGTGCCGCCGCCGCCGCCGCCGCGCGCCGCCACTGAGTCTCATCTTAGCGCAGCAGGAGACGGTGGTTGTGGTGGAGGCGGCGGTGGCTGAGATCGCGGCAGGCGTGTCTCAGTATTCCTCTACCAGAACTCTCCACCCCATGACTCTTCGATTGAAAAAAATGCCACGAGGGAAACATACTCTGCTTCTGCCCGCGCGCATTTCCCACCTGCACTACATAAATTTGGCAACTGAGCTTTGCGCCGGAGGCGACGACTCGATCACTTGTCTGATGGGCAACGTCGCGGCTGCATCTTTTGCTGTATTTAATATTTAAGAGGATAAAGCAACTAGGAAATCCAATTTTGCAGTTAGTGTCAGTGTGTAACATAAAAGAAAAATTATGCGACCAGTTTTGATCGCAGTGGAATGTGCGGAACGCTAGTTGTTCGTGATGTTACTAACAACAAACCGTAGGTGAAAACTATCTTCGCGTGGGACTTGTCATAAATTGAGAAACATCTCGGACATTTGCGCTAGAAAGTGGTTTTAAGCTATCTTATGACAGTTTAAAAAAACAATCTTATTACGCTCAATTAGAGATAAATGATATTTATAACGGTGGAACAACATAATCATCCAAATATTGTGCTTATGTGGTTCGTTTGAAGAAGCACACCGACTTAGATAATCCAAATATAAATTAGACTTAGAATCGATCAGGAGTAGTAATTTGAGTCACTTTTATGGAAAAAAGAAATGCAACCTATATTTTCAAGTACAGTTTATATAGGTGTGTTTAATATAGTATTTTAACTCACAGCTCCCGAGTTCCTACTCGGGGATGGAGGAATGCATCGACTCGAACCCGGGACTATCCGCTTCTGTTACAAGTGTGCTACCGCTGTACCACCCGCCTCGACTCACAAAGTCCATACAAAACATCCGCCTGGCCTGTTCGACTCCAGGTCCATCACAATTTTCACTTGACCATAGATGATATGATTTAGTGTTGTTACAATTAAATATATTTACTTTCGCAAATCTATAAGTTAGACTTCTAAAGCAAGACCAGGTTTAGAGTTACCAGTATTTCAAGTGCTTGGAACAGACCTCCGAATGATGTAACGATTAGAAAAGACGAGAGAAAAGTTCCAATGCATTTGAAAGCTGATGAAACCAAACTGATCAGTTTACATAAAAGTTATGTTCATCTATGGGATTCCAAAACATCTCAATATTTATGGATTAGAGACCAGTATTAAATAATTATTGTGTAAAAACCATTGAAGCCTTCTTTTAGACAAGAAGAATGCAGAGGATGACTAGAATAGTTCTTATACATTTTTGTGAATTAATGAATATTGTAACTGCATTTCATCTGATTCTTTCTAAAATTGGATCGTAATTTCTTGGGATATTACCTGTCGCATTAGCTTGGTGGTAACGCCATCATTATTTATTTGCTGCAGAGTAGGGGATCCCCCTCTCTACTGAACTAGGTGAAATTTTCTCCTTCACTCATGACACTATACTCAAACAATATTGCATATTTCATTCCAAACAACCGAACTCCTAAAGAGAATTTTCAAAAGGGATAACTATCTTATTAGGTTTAAATTCACAATAAACATAATTTAATATAAATATACCATTAATAACATATTCGCATCTCTATGAACATGGAATGCATTATGCTGAATTGCCGAAAAGGTCGATTTTGCCTCATATTTCTAGCAGAAGCACAAACTGGGTAGGAAACCCCCTATAATGTAAACATTTTCCACTGTAATACGCAGTATTCTTTGTACATAATATCCCGCTTCCAATTCCCACTTTATCTCCCCAGCGCCAATATAATTACTCACTCACTATGTGGCCATTTATGAGTCTTTCCCACGTTGACTCATGTACATGTTTTGAAATATCAGCGTTCCATCACCAAAGATGATCGCCAAAATTGCTTTCTTGTATTATTTATGCCATATCCTTCACTGTCATAAATTTTGCTAATGGGCCAATCCATACGAAACGGTCCAGAGATGGACGCTCGACCATTTTTAAAAAACCTATTTTCACTGTTTCTTTCTTTATTATTCGGGAGTTTAAAACTGTTTCTTTTTAATTGATCTCAAACCGTGGCGACCCTTTTTGTCCTCCCACGCGCGCGTATATTTACGTTTGTTAGTATTTATATTACCATTCATATCTCATGAACTATTTATTGTATAAAGCTCAAACATAAACAATTACAAGGATAACATTTTATTGAATGAACTTTGTTAAGTCTATATTTAGAATATATTTTGGCTATTTATTTTACGTCTGTAAGAAAATTCATCTAAACTTGAATCACCGCGCGGTTATCTTATATGTCCACTAGACCACAGAAAAGAATAATTTATTACTATAATAATAAAAATGTACCAAATTTCCAGTTTTTTCTACATCAAAATTACTCGGGATAGGAAGGTCCGTGGAAGAAATTTGATTAAACTTTAAGAATATAATATTTAAGAACATTGAAATATTTGCTCCCAAAAAGAAATTAAAAAACAGTCCTCACCCAGAATACTATAATACTTACATTAGACGTTTTAAAATCAAAGTAACGAAAGCTTATAATAATCAAACGAAAGGGAGTAACGACCAAAATGATTACAAATTTCTCTCTAAACAGATTTTAATAAGAAGAAAAATGCTTAAGAGTGTTTTACAGAAAAATTTCAAAAAAAAAAGGACAACTGCTGATCTCAATTTTATAAATACCTTAAAAGACAGAAAAGGAATAAAGAAAGTACACCTGCGATTAAAAACAACTGTGTATTCTAAATAGAACCTCAGGATGAAAATATTTTTAACTCTATTACTCGTTGGTTTCCGACGTTTCCTCTATCAACGAAAGTTTAAATTTTATAAATAATTCCCATGTGAATAATTTTTATCTAAATATTACGATGCTACGACATCGAATTTATAATATTAAGAATAAAAAATCAATCAGTCACGACCAAATCCCAATAGATTTACTTAAATTCGTTGGGGAAGCCATGATTCCGTACCTAGTCCAACTTATTGATACTATATTCAATAATTCTTCATTTCTACGCGAATGGTAAAAGGTTATCGTGGTACCAATTCACAAAAGAAGTGATCGCTAATTAGTTAGTAATTATCGACCAATTAGCTTGACATCCATAATATGTACCAGATGGAACATATTATTGCATATTATTGAAGAATACTTGGGGGAAAAATCATTTTCTACAACCTACCCAACTTTCCAATCGAAGAAAGTTCGTGCATCCGTCTGACCTATTTAAAGTTTACATTGTATAAACTGCGTGGAAATCAGTGAACGCTAGGATCCACCAGCCGAATTAAAAAAGATATACAATTACATAAGTTGCGGTGACCACATCTACCACTAATGGGGCAAAAAATTCAGACGAACCCAAAGAATTTTTTGTCACAGAATCCGAATCTACAATAAAAATGGGAGGGGGGTTCATACTTGAAATTAAAAAGTTGAATACCATCCCACCCATTTTGGAGGTGGGGGTGTGTAATTTTCGTATAGACAGATGTGTCCTTTGAAAATATTATATTTCCATATGGAACATTCCTTTTCGAGCGATGTGTATTTTTAAGGACCTTAAGGAATTTGGTCTTAACAAACACGGTCGCTTTATAAATATAATTGCAGGGCAGTGTTAAATTTTTAATTCTCGTAAACCTTAAATAAAGGTTTACAAGAGTTTTGGGAATGAGATTAACAAATTATCCTGGCAATCCTCTTTAGAATTCCGAATAGGACGCTCTGACCGTAATTGCCACAGAAAATAATGCCGTATCGTAAATGTAATTAAGCTTTCGTGAAATATACGTCACGGGAAATATGTGGACTAACAATATTAACAAAGATTCGAAGTGCGTAAAACAATTTATTTAATTTGACATTAATATTGTCAACATGACAATTTCATTTGATGTTGTCTTGAATATGGGGATCTAAAAACTTTGTTTGAGTAACTCTTTTAACTGAGTTCCATTTAACAAAAGAGTAATCTGGGGTAAAAATTTTGTGATACTAATGTGAATTAACATAGACCCTGTTTTGTCAATGTTTATAATGAAACGATAACCAAGCCGAGAGTTTAGATAAAACCTTTTGAGCGTTGGCGTGTTTACATATGAAGTTAGTGACATCAACAAAAAGAACCACTTTGCAATCTGATGTGGAGGATGGCATGTAATAAAAAGAGTATGGGGTCGAGAATTGAACCTTGGGGAACTCCGCAAGTAAGTGGCTTTGTTTCTGGAAGGTAATGCTGAAGTTTTTTATTTTTAGTTAATGATATTTCGACCTGTTGACATCTATCTTTTAAATAGGGAGTAGGTCATTGATGTGCAAGTTCACGAATGTCAGAAGATTGCAATTTTGAAAGGAGAATATAATGATCTATGACATCGAATGCTTTGGATAAATCAAGAAAACATCCGGATTATTTTCTCCATGGTCAAGAATGTGGTAACATCGTTTAAGAAAGAAAATATGACATTGGAAAAGGATTTCCGAAAACCGTGTGATCGTCAGAGAGAATGTAATTTCTTGATAAAAAATCTAGAAGACTATCATAGAACAATTTTTCTAGATTTTTTTAGAAAGTGGGTAGTAGTGATTTTTGATCGATTATTTCCAACATTAACAGGAGGGGTGTGTCCTGACATTTTAAAGAAACATAAGTGAAACCTTTACACAAGAAAGGAAACGAACTCAATGTTGGAAAGAACCGTTAGAAATATTTATGCGTAGATTTAATGTAACGGGGAACGAAAATTTAGCAGCATATTCGGGTATATTTTCTATTTCTGTTGAAAATTTGTTTTTTAATGAACTGATCATTTTCATGATTTCACTGGCGTTAGATTCTGAAGTGAACATAGAATGGGACACGTAAATGGATGTATTTGGAGATCTTTGGTTTTGATATTGAATTCGTTATTATAACCTACTTCTGAGATAAGAATAAAACAAATTTCGATGTCCTGTGGATTTGGTACGATATTGCCGTCGTTTAGTAGGAAAATGTTTTCTTCGCGATTTTTAGGCGACGTGTAGTTTTTTAACGATATGCCACATGGTTTTGGTCCGGTTATTCGATTTTAGTAGCTACCTGGTATTTTGCGTAACTTTAGCTGCATAGAGCACTTTTCGTAGAATAATCTTATATTTACGGAAATAATCATGAAATTCGCGTGGTTGGTTATAGAGTTTTGAAAGTTAAAATCAAAATTTTAACTTCGCGTGGTTGGTTATAGAGTTTTGAAAGTTAAAATCAAAATTTTAACTTCGCGTGGTTGGTTATAGAGTTTTGAAAGTTAAAATCGGCGTTTGTTTAGGGAAGAAATTCTTATCCCTTGGGTGATTCATCTATTGTATTTCTTTGTGTTTATTAACTTGCGTTTATTGGGAAAGGTAGAGTGGTAATATTTTAGGAATATTGAAATAAATACATTGAATTTTTTCCAAGTTTCCTCACGCATATAATTTGTAGATATGGATAAATGATGTCATTAAACTGTCTAGAAAACTTTTAAAGGGTTTTAAGTGGTTTTAGTTTGTCTTTAATAGTTAATACTTGAGCAAGGTGATCGCTGTATTCCGCGTTAAAGACTTCGGTGGAATACGAGATTTTATTGTTGTGCCTTCGGTTTATATGAGTTTCCGATAGTAGAACTATCGAATATCTTCATCAATAATGAAAATATATGTTATATGACAAAGATTTAGAGATCGTGGTGTTAACAGTTAATATATCTGCATCTTCTACAGCTTGCATTACCATCAAATTAGCTTGAATTAATTTCTTGTGTAGCATGGCAATCAAACGTCTTTTCGTTGGGTAAAACGTTTTTTTTTGGGGGGGGGGAATTGTCGCATTCATTAACTAACTGAACTTTACTTCTGCAGCATTATGTTCCATTAATGGTCACAATCAGCGCTCTCTCTATTTTGTTCGTTGCATAAGTAGGATATCTGTCAATGATAACGACAACATTAACACGAAAACGGTTTTTGTTATATTCTCGAGGTGAGTGATGGCAATCATTGCAAAAGATTCATTTTGATGCCACACAACTCTGTGAAGAAGATATCATCCGTTTGCTGTATTAATACTGTTTCAATCTAGAATGCTATCTTCAATTGGCAAAAAAGCTTTTAACAATGAACCTTTACGTATTCTATTAACGTCAAACAACGGCTGGATCTTATTAAATATCTGCAACACAAACGTCATTCTGGATTATTAAGTAATGAACTGAGACGTAACAGTCAGTATTACTCTGGAGATTACTTAAGTCATACTAAAGATCATTATTGCGACATTCCAACAAAACACAACTAAAATTATGAACAAGAAAATCGGGAAGGTAAAAAAAATAAAGACAATACCATATGAAGTGGATTAGGTCCAATGGAGACACCACTAAAAAGCGAGTTTTCTACACTTCCCCAATGGTGATTCAAAAATGAGAAAATCATAAAAATTACATAAAGTTTGCTGTCACAATATATATTCATTTTACATCGAATACCTCTATTATGTTCCTCTTTTTTATATGTACTCCTGTTATACATAATATTCATACTTTTTTACGTATTTTGTTATCATATATATTGTTCGCCAAAGTGTTAAGACCCATTATGCGTGAAAATGGGCAAAACTCACAACAATATTCATGTGAAAACTAAAGGGAAAATGTGAAAATTCAAAATTTTTGAAAAATTCACATTGTTTAATCCTTTGTATCTCAGAAAATATAAATTTGATAAAAAATTATTCCTACAAAAAATGTCAGAAATTAAATGAATTATCTTTTCAACGCTAACTACTTTGGTCGTAACTGGCACCGGGGGTGAAATTATTACTAAAACACCTGTGGTAAAGATTGAAAAGTCAACGTAGCATTTTCATTTGTACGTCCAACTCAAGAAGTATGCCAAAACAATTAACTCTCCCTGCCCTTTTACAAGATCGTACCTACCTAGATCCTGGACTAATTCCTGAAATAGAGTTGTAGTGTTAGTTTACGTAACCACCTCGACAAACTTCATTGCCATGGTGCATTTTAAATTGAGGATCCTTAGAGCGCTGAACTGATGGCAGATTTTCATTTCCCCATCTATCCACCAAATAAACAATTGCCCTAATAAAAGAATGCATTGCCGAATGTTGTATGTTTTTTAAGATAATAATAGTTATGTTAAAAAATACATCCTTTTGCTCCTTTCCCAAAAAGGGAAGGCAATTTAAATAAGGAAATTTTAATATGTAAAAATTCATTCTCTATCTCATTCTTCGTCACTACTCAAATTACGGTACATTGATTCGTCATACTTAAAACCATATCTAATCTCAATTAAGCATTCCATACAAGAGAAACATGTTAAGCTATAGCCCAACTTAGATGAGTATACCCATCTTCAATATTACGATCCTGCCACTATCGAAATAACAGTTGTTTCTAATTCTGCATCTGTAACAGGGAAGAAATTTTACAGCGATAGATCGAAATTATCAATTTGTGCTGCTCACCTAATGAGATCCCGATGCTCGAAAAAAGAAAAAAGTTATAACATTGTAATTAAAAGTATGAACAAAAAGAAGTTTTGATCGAATGTTTCTTCATCATCAGTACTAATCAAACACTTCCTAATTGAATACTCTGCCCGTCATTGGATAGATCGCTTAGGAATTTGAAAGCAAACTCTAATTCTAAACTGTTCGACTTCGAAAGAACACTTCAATTAATGCTTAATTGAACTTTAAGAACATGACATTTTACTCGTAATTAACTTATTCTTGGTATCCAAGAATTATAAAGCTTTCTAAAAATAAAGTTTTGGAAACTGTAACATCATTGTGGACTTACCATATAGTCGTGAAGCTCTTGATTTTACAAAACAGATGAAAGACAAAATTACGAAATAAGCAATTTCAAAATCTAAATAGGAATACACTCCTCATTGCGTTATAAGTATCGTATTCCTTCCTCCAGTTCGCTTTAGGACTTTGCATAAATCTCTCTTCCAAGCTCATAATAAATAATTTGGTTGACAATGCCTCGCTGTGACTTGATCAAAGTAGACGCTAAAAGGTTATTCGTATCATTTAAATTCAGGCGTAATATGAGCTGCTACTTGGAAATTGGTAAACCGATGCTTAATTGAATAACAAGTTCTCAGTTGTTTTTTTAATCAGTTCTACGAGAAGAAGGTTCATATACACTACAGAACTAGTAATAATTTTATTTATATTTGTACTTCTATAAAATATACAAATTATTCTGTCAAAAGTATACATGTAGCGCACATACATGAAAATGCAATGGCGATCTCAGTTCCACAGAAATAACCCAAGTTTAGGACGATGGTGAAGTACGTTCCCGAAGCGCTGGGCCATCTGAAGGAAATGCTCGAGCAGAAGCAACGTTACGGTGCGCGCACGCGTAGTTGTGTTCCGCGTCACGCCGACGCGACGGTAGAGGCAGTGCTAGTGAAGGAGGATGCGGAGGGTGCGGAGGATGCGGAGGATGCGGAGGCGGCGGAGAAGAAGAAGAGAAAGGCGATGAGGGCGGCGTAAGGGGCGACGAATCCGACGGCTTCCGCCAAGCCCCGCGCTTCGCTGAAGAAACATTTCCTGCTAATTGATCTCTCGCCGTTCTTTTTCCTTCGGCACACGTGCTACCTTCTTCTTACAGGGAGTCGTCTACCAATAGAAGGATGCTTTCCACAAAGATCTCCTCACAACGCATTTATAAATACTTTTAGTTTATGATTGACAAAAAACACAATATTTTTTTATGGATAGATATCTTGTCACATTTTTCTGAGTTCTTAATTTTTATGATGCGGCTAAACATATTTGGTTATTATTTGTTCTCACGTTCTTATCCCAGTATTTTATCAGTAATTATCGTTTATTTTGAATAGAAGTATCACTTCAATTACTTCTACATATTTGCACTCCCAATGGAGTGTTATGTTGAATGCTATGTGAATGATTATGTACGAAAGTATGGAAATCATCCAAGAACCTTCGCAACACAGAACTTAGCTTCCCGCCACACCAAATGTTGGGTATTGATACTGCTTTCATATCAGATATCGCCATTGGCTCCTGCTCCACTCTTTAGCATGTTATTATATCATTGTTACATTTATTGACTTCTGAATTCATAAACACGAAACACCAGAAACCCTATGTTCAATTTTAAATTTTTATGAAGCTAAAGAGAATTGCTCGTTCCAGATTCGAAAAAGTCACAAATATTTTAAAGTAAGATAACATTTACACGCAATTCAACCTCTTCACGCTACTGTATACACTCAAATTTATCACAATGCCAGAGACGGGCGAACACCTTCCCATGATGACGATAGGCGTCTTTATCTAATGTCTAATCTTAATTCAAAAATCATTAATATTAATCTTTCCGAGGTTTGTGAATTATCACGTTCTATATTTGTGCTTTTGCTTTTGCATCGTTTTCTCTTTTCAGAGTTTTCATGGAGAATTATGACAGACTAGCTCTCACCTTTGATCAGTTGCAAACAACGATCATGTAAATTGAAATGATCTTTTCTTTGATTTCCTACGCTGCAAAAAAAAAAAAAAAAAAAAAAGCGTTCTATCTTTCAGTCAGGTGAAAATGGTGACGAGTCGGGAATCGATCCCGGGACTCCTGCTTTGACCATAGGGTTGTTAACCATTACACTACCCCAACACCTTCCATAACTGTACACCATTTCCACACAGACCTTTTCCACCCATGTCCACCATGGATGGTGTACAATAGTGAAGGCGATGGGGTGGTGTAGTGGTTAACACCCCTGAAATCAAAGCAGGAGTCTCATTCCCTACTCGTCACCATTTTCACCTGATTGAAAGTTATCACGTATCGCCTCCACGTGTAAGTAATTTAACGGGTTAAGTAAGTAACAGAAGAAATGTGCGTTTTCTATCTAAATATCACGGAATTAATAATTTGTCCCCACAATAATAGGAATAATCTTTACTAACCCGGGGTTCTCAAATCCTTTCAAGACAACTATTGTTTCTTTATCTAATTTTTTGTTTCATTCAAGTATTAAAGAAAATTCACAAACAAAAAGCAGAGAAAAATACTCATTTTTTGTAATTGTATTCAAATAGTTATCATTTATGACAATATGAATAATTGCAAAATCTAGGCAAAAGGAAAATACATGACACAGAATACATACTAAACAATGTACATATGTAAGGCTTTGCTTTTAAATTCATTTTTAAGAAATTTTAATTCCATCAAAGTCCGTCATAGTTTTCATTTTATTGCTCTTCCAGAATTATGTTACGTTCCTTTTAAATTCAGAGGTATGTCAGGCACTATTATCTAGCGGACACATAATAAGATTTAGTCAATAAAGTTTCACATCCCCTGGATAGCGGTTCCGTGAAGTTAGCCGGAATGATTTTTTATTCTCAGCCGATTTGGGCTTAAATGAAATGTCAGACTTTGCTCAGTTTTTCTCAGGCAATTTCATACTTTGTTCACCCTTAGTTTTTTAACATTTATCAATGAAAAATATCTAAATTTTCGACATTTCGGATAAAAGCGTAAATCCTCTTAATATGATCACTGAATAATAACACTCTTTTTGATAGATATGTTTTGACCTCCACGACTTTACTCACACACGACTCTTGAAAAGTGAAAGGAAATATAATGTATTTCAGGAATATGTAGATAGAATAGGAATGATACGCGATGCGTAGCAAATAACTAACTATGTAGTGTAAAGGGCCTTGTAATATAACCTTGATGAGTCAGATGATCAAGAAAAAAAGAAATATAAATAAAAGAACTACACATGAGTGCAATAGCTTATTTTGCAATAAAAGTAAAAAAATAGAAACAGTGTTTATTACGCATGCATTTGTTACAAATCCGGCAGAGAATTAGCGGGTCATTTGAATTCTGTCACGATATCAACAACACAAACTATCTCGAGTACACCGTCACCACATGTGCTACTCTCGAGATGTAAATGGTGGATGATGTCATAGACATCACAGGCAACGTCAACTGTTAATGTTGTCATAACGGTAAAATTTAAAAACCGATTTATCGTGATATTTTTAATAACAATTTTTTTCTCAAAATATCTTTATTTTTTTACTATTTCGTCGCGATCTTTTACTTTATTAAATATTTTATTATGAACAGTTAATAAGAAAATTAGTTTGTAAGTAATAAGATAATAGTAAGAAATTGATCCCGACACTGGAATTTTTTTATTTTTTTACTGCAGATTGTTAACAGACAAATAAATTTAATTTTTATGTTGTTTGTGGTGAGATTTATTATGCATATCAGCTTTCTTGCAAGAGATTTTTAAACCTGTATTCGGTTTACATTTTAATCTACCCGAATAAAAAGTAATAACAGTAATTACTATCTGTACGTATATAGTATAAGTTTTACATTGTATCGTATACATATGTACAGTTGTATTCTAATTCGGTTGATATTGTGCTCACCGGACCTCCAGTGCAAGAGTAAGATTACTGTTCTCACATTTTTTTCCACCTCATAATACATATTTTTAGTATTTCTTGATAGAATTTTCATACTTCTCGTTCAAATTAGGAGGAAAATTATTAAACCTATATTTCTTCCCTGTACCTTCACCTTTTCACAAGGATAATTATTCTCTAAAATGTTGCATAGACCCAAATTTGTCCTCACACCTAGTATGCCAAGGGGAGATGTGTCATAAGGTTGATTCCTACCTCTCGAAAATAGCACGCTTAGTACTGACGGAGTACTTCAACTTGTTTGTGTTGTATTGGTACCACGGCAGAATTCAAATTACGCGCTAATTCTCTGCCGGATTTGTAACAAATGTCGACGTGCATAAATAATAAACAATGTGTCTGTTTTATTTTGGTATTTTTTTTTAAACAATTTGTTGCGCTCAAAAGTAGTGGGTGAGCAAAGTAGGGGAGTCAAACCACAAAAAAGTTTGGTTATTCCGTGATCATATTAACAGGATTTACGCTTAGCCGCAGTGCCGAAAATTTAGAAAATATTTTCATTGATTAACTGTTTAAACCCAACATCGTTCGGATCGGTTGAGAATAGAAAATCCATTCCGGCTAACTTGCCGGGGTTCTGGAAAGTGTCGCAGATTTTATTGTTTTTACTTTCTCATAGTTTTGTAATCGTGAAAACATTCGAAAGCGAGATTTCGACGGAAATGTTTGGGTATCCCTGATTCAGAAAAAGTGGTTTTTGGAATAACGTCCGTCCGTCTGTGCACAGCGATTCTGAATAAGTGGATGAATATATTTTATATATATTTCGTATTTACGGCAGAATTTACTTGTCGATGCACGTGCTCTAATTTTCTTTTTACGTTAAAACAAAGGATACTTCATATGTAGGTCAAAGTACTCTTTCGAATATTTCTCAAAAGCGACTTGAACGAATTTGCTTAAATTTTTGTACGTAAGATTCAATTAGTATGCATTACATCCGCATTAGCGGTATTTCGCTTGAAAGTTTGGTATAGACGCAGTAAAATAATTTCTGTCTGCTCCACTTACACATTAGTTTCCTGTTTCAAGAAGCTTGAATACTATTTTGCAGTGTAAATGGACCAAGCAGACGTAGAATACACTTTTCGTTAACTGAAATAAAAGATACGATAACGATAAAATACATTGGAGGACAGCAAACGCACTGTAGATTCGAAAATACATCAATTTCTGTCTACAACGAAATTACATTTACATAACACTTTTGCGACTCTATTTTTTTGTCACTCTATGCTGCAGATGGAGAAACGTGTATGAGAAAGTATGTGCCATGGTTTTGCATAATTAGCAAAATTCTCGAATGTTATTCAAAAGTCGATAACTGAGAGACCTTACTCAGTGGGGAAAACGTTGTCTTCAGTTTATTTTTGAATTGAAAGATAATAAGATAATCCCTAGAATATCTTATGGGATTATCCTCAAGTTATCAAAATAGACTCTCCTGAAGATAGTCTTAAGCATGTCCTTAGTATATCTTAATGGGATCATCTCAAGTTAATACACATAAGATATCTCTTCAGATCATCTTTAAAATATGCTATGTATATCTTGACTAGATCATCTCTCTTTCATATTATGGATATGCCCTTTAAGATCATCTCTACAATGTCCTATTTATATCTTGACGAGATCATTTCGAGTTCATACAACGAAGATCATCTCCAGAATGTCTTTTGTAATAATAAAAGATAAATATGATTCACATTGTCACAAGTCAGAGATTACAAAAAATACAGTTCTGTACTGATCACGTTTATTATAAGAACAAGATATAAAACTTAAAATACAAAGTCAGTGATTACAAAAAAATGAAAGTTATAGTATAATACACGATGTATAAAATAAATTGTGCAGTTGTAGAGCGTGTTACATATATCAAACAAGGAGACACTTAAAAACACAAATTATGGAACATATTATCATGGAATAAATACAATGGAGAATTATCTAACAATATCAAGAATTATAGAACATACTATAACAAAATATTATATAAGAAATAAAATGATTTTAAAATTATATATCTGAGAAATGTCTACAAATGACCGGTACAGGGTAAAATTGGTTTCGGATCTCCTGCGAGTATCATGTTGTCAAACTACGAGTAGCTTCCTACCTTCTCTGACCACCCCTCTATTTCTTTCTTTTACAAACGCAGCCCCTTCTTACTTCTCCTTATGACTTGTCACCATCTAACAATTATTTATTTTTGACTTTTACATACCGTTTTCTATCCTCATCTAATTTTGAGACTGTCTATATCCTTTTTCAGAATAACCAAAAACCTTTTAAGAAAAATACTCGCAGCGGCCTGCCATAAACTTTGGGGTCGTGTCCCAAAGCTGACTCACGCGAGGGTCGACCCTCCCTCTAAAATCTATTGTTCGATCTCAAGCCACCCTTCCTCCAAGCGCAGCCCTTGAAAGAGTCTCGACTGTACTCGGTTAAGTGCAGTTATGAACAAGTGTTTTATTTTCGTTAGATTTATATTAGATTTCTTCCATTATTTATAAAAAAGATATTAATAAATAATTATTTATTACTATATATATATATATATATATATATATATATATATATATATATATATATATATATATNATGTGAACACCTTAAAATCTACTCTTTAATTCATTGTAAATAAGATAGTAAAGAATTATTGAGGTACAACATACATAATACAATGAACTAATTGTTATAAAATGTATGAAACTAAGTTTCATTTTAGTAAAAAAAGTGTCAAATATTGATGAATTTAATGTTTTGGTGATTTCATTTGTTTGTTCTACCAAAATTTGTATTGCTATTCTTCTCATGAAGCAATAATGGTTGATTTAAATTTTGTTGGTACTAATTCGGTCCTTGAAATAGCTGCTCTAATATCTATTAATTAACTCACGTTTCAATTAAAAATAATACAGAAGCCGATGTCACTTATCCTAATGGATTTGAAAACGAAAATTGTAGCTCGTGGGAAAAGTAGACTAAGCACAATTCGTAAGGATATGAATGCCATATTTGTTTATACGCTGTGAATGGGTTGCTTAGACCGAATGCTGCCTTGCTATTCCTACATTCTGCTTAGTACTAGTTTCGTTTTTTGGTTCTATATGATACGTACACTTTGGGGTAATAATATTTCCTTACTTCATTTTTCATAATAATAAGTAGAAACTCGCTGATCCTTCTTCCTCAGATTAATTTTTCTATGTGACCTCACTGTTTTCTCGGTACAACTCTTCGAAGCAGAGAGTAGAAGAGGGAAACCGTTACGACCTGTCACTGAAGGACATTGGAATGGGACCGGAAACCGTTTTACTTCGGAAGAAAACCGCAGTCAGGAAACGGATGTGTTCTGAAAATGACGACTTTGAAAACTGTGCGAAAGTTACTTATAAAAGGAAATAAATAATACTCGACCCATGTGTGATCCACATATACATTGAATATTTTCCTACAAGTAGAAATAGTTCCTACTTTATAATTACTGAAAGTAAACTTTTAAAATGATTTTTTATGAGTTTTAATGTGAATGTACGGATAAGTCAAACCTATTTCTAAAAATTCTTCAATTAAATTTTTGCAAATATCAACTATCTTAATAATTGTATTAGTAGTCTTAAAAATTGCCGAAACATTGTCCAAATAATGTTCCATCATCTAAATTAAGAATTGAGTTTATATCTGCCGCTCTACTTACAACTACCGTAACTGTATCGAACATAATCGAGAGAAAGATGCACATATTCAACAAGTTTACATAATTCAAAGAATTACTTCTTCGTTTACCCGTACATTGTTTATGTGTGTTACGATGTATACAGCCACAGTACGGATCATACGACTAATTTAAGAGTAAATGTACTTATTCTAATGTTTTGAGTATGATCTTCTTTATTCCTTGTGTCTGTGGTGCAAGGGTTATCCAGAAAGTAACCTCCGTTTTCGTGTAGAGTGAGTAGTGGAAAGAGCATACAGGTTTTGATGTATTAGTGCAACTTACTAGTACGCCTCGAGCTGCAGTGTTGCAAGTTTGTGCCCCTAGTCCTTTGTGTTCAGCAAGGGACAAAATCTATACTTACAAAAGTGAATTCTATGGAATGTCTGTGGTATGGAAATCAAGAAAAGTACTGGATGTATTTATCTACAATTTTGAGGAGCTCTTAGAAATTGTTTCAAGTACCGTGCAAAGTATGGTTAATAGAGATGGAACACAAAAGCAAAAAAACAATAAAAACTTGGTGGCTTTCCAGTGGATGTGGAACTTTACTCTCATAAGAGGTGAATATCAAACTTACACATGAGCCCGATAGAGAAAAGTAGAGAATGTGCGAGTAGAAAGTCTGACAATCCACAGAAATATAGCTCTGTAAAGACCGGCATACGCAGTCGCCATTTTGTGCCATTGTTATGCATTTAGTGTATTGTAATCATTGCGTTAAACTTGTTCATTGCTAGTTTAATTTTAAATAATTTAAATAATAATTATTTATTGCAGAGATACAACTTGGATTTTCATTATATTGTCAAGATCTTATGCCATTACACTGTCGGACAGAGTGACCTCAATGTGGGACAAAAATACATGCCGCTGAAAACTCTCTTATATATGAACTTGTTTGTCCGGGATAAACCGCGTCTTAGAAGATAAACCTACCAACGTTTAGGGCATGATGCTATTGCCTTCTTTAGGGCAATGTCAGAGTCGTACAGACCTAAGTCATTGTCGTACTCTGCTAGGTCGAACGAGTCACGCGTCGGTTATGTGTGTTCAGTAGGAGGCTTCATCCTGATTGACCGAGCGCCGGCTTAGGTCTGTACGACTCTGTTGCCCTGAAGAAGGCCACATTATGTTGTCCGAATCGTTGGTAGTTTTATCTACTAAGACGCGATTTGTCCTGGACACACAAGTTCATATTGACTCCGGCTGCGGAAGCCTACGTTTATATATCACTTATATCTTTACGAACGTACTTTTTAACAAAAGAAATGAGCTATGCTTACATTCGAATTCATTTTGAGTCTTGGGAGTTTTCATTATCGAGTTTTGCTTCAATGTTAGGGACAATTGGAAAATCGTTACTTATTTGAAATCTCATGTGAGGCCGAGAATCGGAGTTGTTTATTAATTTCAACATAGAAAACTTTCAATGTGGTACTTAATTTATTGTGAAGTAGTATTTATATCATCTTACAACATTTATTAGCAATTATCATAATTTTCTTTAGTGAAATTTGCAGTCACTGGTAAATTCTTGCCTTCGGGTGAATAATGTGACATTTTCTTCACAATGAAATTTCAGCTTTTCTTGACTTTCTTGGTAATGAGAGGATTGGATGGTACAAGAAGTTGAAATAAATCAGTCGTAGCATTAACATATCAGATATCATCTCTGAACGCCGAGTCATGTTCTTATGCTGTGCCTAGTGCCCTTCTTCTGAGAGCATACCGTTTGAAATGAGTGCTGATTTTATAACTTCAGCTGCGTGTACTAACATTTTGTGAACACTTCTTGGAATATAAAACCAAGAGTGTGACTTCGAAACAAGACAAGGATCAAAAACATGGATTTTTATCTATTGTATCAATAAGTATTTGAAGCTAAATATCAATGATATACGACACATAGATCAATAGTAATACAAACATAATCTAATAAATTACCAAGTTTGTTAGATCTAACTTCATATAGAATATTGGAAAGCTTGGGAACAGATGTGACCCAGGTCCTCTCAGACAGAGAGACGTCTCGTTGGGAAATGGGGGTGTGGTGGAAGCACTGATCATTTGTTGTGTTGTCAAACATTTGAATCTTATGATTCAAAAGATAGAATAGTGTTGAAAAGTGAGAGATTCAACAACTATGCCCTTGACACAGTAAAATATTACTGTGTCAAGGGCATAGTTGTTGAATCTCTCACTTTTCAACACTATTCTATCTTTTGAATCATAAGATTCAAATGTTTGACAACACAACAAATGATCAGTGCTTCCACCACACCCCCATTTCCCAACGAGACGTCTCTCTGTCTGAGAGGACCTGGGTCACATCTGTTCCCAAGCTTTCCAATATTCTATATGAAGTTAGATCTAACAAACTTGGTAATTTATTAGATTATGTTTGTATTACTATTGATCTATGTGTCGTATATCATTGATATTTAGCTTCAAATACTTATTGATACAATAGATAAAAATCCATGTTTTTGATCCTTGTCTTGTTTCGAAGTAAAATGTATAGTTCTTTTGATATATTTCCATTTAATAGAAGAGCTACAACTTTTTCACAGTATACAATTTCGGAAGTTCGGATGACTCGACTGTCTGCGTTCGGCAGCTTGGTTCGGTAGCTGTATGAGTTTTGCGCGAGACGGAGTCTTAAGAACATTACCAATTAAAGCTGCTACTACATCCTTTTGTCCACATGTTTTTAACTTTATTTGAGCAGCATGTACAAGCACGGCCGAAGACAGTCAGCGGTTCTTCTACCTCGCTCTTAACGGACAAGTTTTCAAAAAGAGTTTTCAAAATTTCAAGTTCAACAAAACCGGCGTTTTGGGAATTCCGAGAAAGTTTTCCACGGATTTCTAGGCATTTGTAGCATGAAATCATGACTGAAATGATAAACGAGCGTAAGTTTTGTGTCTAAGACAACAGAGTTTTATGCTAAGGTAATTTGTAAAGTAGTTCAGAGTTATTAGGAATGTTTAGATCTGTGCTGCGTATTATGTAGAGAAAGAAGAGGAACATGTAGTTTTGAATCGCAGATAACAAAATTTCTGTAACTATCTCAGTGGTTTTTATGCCCTAAGGGAGATTACTTTCTGAACATTCATGTAGTTAGTACATTTTAGAACGTACATTTCGCTGATTCTGTAAAAATGGGAAAAACAAGTTTTAAGAAAAAATATGTTGGCGGTGGTTTTTCGTACTGCGGTTGACATTTCATGAGTATTTTCATTACCTAAACAATTGTTAACACCATTTTACTCCTAATAACTGCGATGCAGAAAATTTCCAATCGGAATAACTGTGCATTACGCATTTCATTGCAGTAACTATGGAAACATCGGTTTCATGGCGTAAACCGTCCGTATTAGAATAATTTTAAGAAACAATCACACCAGTTCCATTTATGAATTGAAAAAGAAAAAGATTGATATCTAAAAGAGAAAGAATTTGGTATACTGGCGCGCCATATTTTGTCTTATTTGAACCCTCTAATATATGCTCACATATAGTAAACAAAGAATAATACGAAAATATCAGACAGACCATTTGACAGGCATGCCACTTGACACAATACATTTTAGTTTTTTATTTTAATCGACCTAAACGGTCTTCTTGTTTACATAGCAGTAAGCAAAACAAGGATCTCTTATATCTTACTCTCTCCTTTGCGTTTTCCACGCTTCACAACTTAGCCGTTACAGAATGTAACGTGCACCGTCCCCGCCACATGGAGCCGTGTGCTGTCATCTACTATCATATACATTATCTTATTCCTGCTATGCACATTATGTAGTACTCTAATAGTCGATTGTTTCTGTTGGTATTAATGTCCACTTCTGTTTGATATTCAACACATGTTTTTATACTCCTTAATATAATCTGCTCTTTCGTGTCCATACTTTGGGCAATCCCATAGCACATTATCGGGTGTTTCTCGATCTAATCCAAAGCTACATTGCTCATCTGTTTCCTTCCCAAATCTCTTCAAATATGTTTGGAAATTTCCATGTCCTTTATTCTGCTAGGTGTTTTCCAGCACCTGACAATGTGTCGTTAGATATTTGCTATTAATCAATACTTCCCCTTTTCCTTTCACAACTATTGCACTCCATGGTGATTCCGTTGCTATTACTCTGTATTAAAATATTTAAAAACTGTTAGTCTGACTATTTTTTCGGCAATTAACTTTCACATCACATTTTTCGGCAATTTGAAGCACAAAATTAAAGTGTTTTGAAAATTTTATTATACTTACAATATGTTGCTCCAAATTCTGATTCATTTTCTGGCAAAGTTTTATCAAGAAGTGCATCTCCAAAATTCATCTATTGCCATCGTCGAAAATAACTTTTAAGGTCCTATTAAAGTTATATTGAGTTCAGGAGATCTTATTGTTATTTTACTTCTTTAAATTTCGAAGGACTATATAGTGTATGCAAGAACTACTTTATTCAGAGACTCAGGTTTGGAATATATGCGATTAATTATTATAATTTCACTTCACGGCATCTAGTGTTAGTTTTAATAAAGGACCTCTTATATTTTAACATACAACACAGAGAAAACTAAAAACTAAAGACAAACAATATATAAGAGATAAATTGAGAAATTCGGTTAGAATCTGGAAATGAAATAAATTTGTTGCTCCTGTTTATGAAGTGACAGATGACGAGGTAATTCGTGTTGGGAACTCAGGGTCAGGATCCAGACAGAAAAAATTAAGATATCGTTGTAATGGAATATATTTTTAAATAAATACACAACTATCTTTCGGGAATTTTTTAAGTTAGGAGGGAGAGGAATAAACGAGGGGTATAGCATCTAAATTTGGTTCATTTATTGAGGAGGAAGTAATGCAATACATAAATATATAAAAAATATGAAAGGAACATAATAAATGAGATGTGCAAAACACCTGTTACTCGCGAACACTACAAGAGTTTCTGAATAGTCGTTTCAGACGTTAGGGGATACAAGCCGGGAAAACATTCATGTGTGAAGGATGATACCTGTGTGTTTCAAAGTATAAAATAAACATTTTTTGAGATTTGAAAGAGGAGATTACATGAAAGTGTGAGAAGATGAAATACAGGATACGAATAATTTATTAAGTTACAGAATGCAGGACAAGATAACGATACTAGTACAGAATTGAAGTACTCGTACACAAAATATGTGATTACGAAGTAGAATGGGAAGCATCTGGAAATAACTGAGAACTATGAATCATGATGGCCACAATAGTGGACAAACATTGCCGATAAATTCAGACATAAGATAAAAATGTTCGTTCGTACATTACTAAGAAATGTCTCGATGTATCAGCATATTTTCATCTACCTTTTATACAGAATGATGTGTATGGAGAGTACTTAAAGAAAGGAAGCCGCATCTTACTATCTTTTCTTTCCATTTATTTCGGTTTCCAACCTCCTTGTATATATTACATGCTGCATCTTGCTAGTCCAGAACTAATATTCTTCAAGGCTCCAACGTACAAAAAAATCGAGTAGTTTTAAAATTTTATAAGTTACTTGTGCCACGCCCCTAACTTGAAGTTTTTGACCTGAAAGCCTCATCGCGCGATACTTCCCGCAAAAAAACGTAAAATTTTCGATCTTGTTTTTAATTTATTGAAATAACCCCCAATTGATCCATGCTGCTATTCTCAGGAGTAAAAATACTCAAGCAAATTTCCAAAAGAATGGTTTTTACAAACGTTCTATTGGTCAAAGAGTAATTGAAAGCAGTTTTCAAAAATTGTTAAAGTAATCAGTTTACGCCATACATTGCTAATCTAATGCTCTTAAACGAACAATTGTTGTATATATGTGGATGTATATCTCGGAAACGGGTCTAAGAATTTTCACCAAAATTTGTATATTAAGGGATTTTTACCCCAGGAACCCAATGGGCTAGGTACCGATTTGGTGAAAATTCGCTTTTTCCGGTAATCCACGTACCAAAAGTATATATGTAAAATATATACGGGTGCCACCGATTGCAGAACTGCAGCATTCGACAAACAAAAATCCAGCACCGTGCGCATTCGAGACCTTCACACGCCCCTACTCCATGCATCACCGATCTTGGCATATTTGAATTTGTCGGCGATTTATAAACGAATGGCAAGTCAGCGAATAGTTGAAGTAAATACATAACAAAGAAGTCATGGTTTGGAAAATTTACGACTGAGTGCAATCGAATTTCAAGGCGAAGAAAGTGATGAACGAAGTCAACAACGCTTAGAGAAAGGCTTAGGAGACGATGTAATGCTAGACGTGAGAGAGCTTCATTAGCAAACGTATCACCTACTTATAAATTTAGGTGTATATTCTAATATTACTTATAGTAGCTGAGTTAATTTTAACACGTGTGTAGTACTTGCTTTGTTAATACTGCAAATAATGTAGTTTAATACGTGAGATCGGTTATCTAGTGGTACTGTGCGTGCTTCACAATCGGAAGGTCGAATCCCCGGAGTTGCGGAATTTTTTATTCATTTATGTCGATATGATAAGTCTATTTATACATTCATCCTCTTTCTATTATTTGTACTATTAATAAATAGTTGCTGATGCGAATAATGCGAATAAAACTGCAAAGTTTGCTGCTTAACTAACCACCCGCTGCAGCATGGAAACCATGCATGCATCGAAGACATGTTTTTGTTAAGAATCCGAAAACTCCGATTCGCCACCAACAGCACACCAATCTGATTCAATCGCGTTTTTCGAAACAAATAAATTTGTTCTTTAATTGAAAAATATGTTACTCGGTAACCCAGATATTGAGTTTGAAACGACCAACGCAGTAATCGCCAACGTTGAGACGACTTACGACGTATTTCGACGTCGATATCGAGTTGAAGGTCCCGCCGTCAATTTTCCCGGAATTTGAAGTTATGCGACGTCGAGACGACGATAATAAAATGCGTTGTTTCGACATCGAGATCGAGTCGAAGATCTACGTTGAAATGACTCCGTTATACGACGTTGAGACGACTCAGTTATAATAATAATAATAACCCTCCCAGGGGACACCACCTTTTCGAAGCACTGTCTGTGAGGGTGGCTAGAGTTTGCGTGTTTCAATGAAGTTGAGGACTATGCCGGCAGTAGTGTAGCAACAGGCAGGATTTCCCAATCCGGACAGATCTCAGTGGAGAAGTCAGACGAAGTGTGTTCCACAACGATCTTTCTTACTCTCAAGGTGGATTCCGTACCCCTACTCTTCCATATTATCACCAACTCACCTATTTCTCCGCCCCCCCTGTAGCCTTGCAGGGATAGGTGTTAATTCCTCAAAAGATAGGTGGCGACTGCCGATAATAGCCGTAACACATAGCAATAATTAGTAATGATAGCCTCGGCAAACTACCACTGCCTGGCGAGCGCCAGGGCACGTATAGAGACGATGGCTTGCCAGCATGCGAGTCGTCAGTGGCAGGCTTATCACGAGTCGGAATCCAGAAAAGAAGTTACGAATCCAGGAAGATTTATATTGGTCAGAGATCTGGCAAATTCATGTGAAGCCACTCCGTCTGCGGGTTCGTCCACTCAAGCTAAAAGAGGAATTGCACGTAAAGGAGGTCGAACAGAAGTCACACGTCAAGTAAAATGGTCTTGAGAGATGAGGTGTTATGTGAGCATTTTACCATGTTTACGACTGTGATGACAAACCACCAACCGGATATCGACATCTTCTCCACCACGAATTTACTAGGATGCTGCCAGAACTATAATTAAGTGAACAAAACATCGTAGACAGATATAAGGCAATTGTTAATAAGATTTACCTGTCAGCAACTGAACGGAAGTAAATACGCCGAAAGGTTAGTCATGAACTACACCAACATAATTTACTCCACCATAGCCTGGAACCTCCAGGACCTTCACAGCAAATAGAACAGCAGAACTTACTGCTATTGATGATAATGAAAGAGATCTTGAAATACCCAATCAAGGATCGATTCAACATAAGTGATGACAAATCAGAGCTGTTTTTCAGTCTAATGGAACTCTACCATGGCACAGAAACTTCCAAAACGCCTTGCATTCCAATATTTAAGAATATTTCACAAGCTGAGACATTTATCACTAAAGTTAATATCATACTTTCACAACATCTAAAGGGATGTAGTGATTTGGAAGAAATCATGCTATCTGAATACTGTGCAGCTGTCATCGAAGCAAACGGATATTGAACTTACCAGCATAGACCATACTCACCACAGAATAACAAAAAGCGCGAACAAGCTTGGAAGATCAAACTTCAACGAAACGTTGCAGATTTTCGCGCAAAGGTTAACTTAATCTCTGAGTAATTGCTCAAGAAAACTGACCAAGAAATTATCCCAATTTTTTTAGAAGCCGGGATTGATCTAGGTGAATCTGATAGTCACCAGAATCTTATAGAATTGAAAGATGTTAACAGGCAGAAAGCGAAGTTGAAGGGTGCAAAACTGAGACGTTATAATGAACTGACTAAATGGAACCAACAAAATAATGATTTCCATAAGAACAGAAGGAAATTCTTTCGAGACTTGGAATCCGGGGTTCAGGATAAACCGGAAATGACCGGGCTATATTCCAACAAGTTCCACGAGTACTGGAGTTCCATATGAGCTGAAGTCAAGCACTACAACCAACATTTGAGAGGACAGTTGGATCTAAGCTCTCAGACTTACCAGCTATGACTCTTGATGTTTTCCCCACAGAAGATGTACTGAAAGTAGTGAAGAAAACCAATATCTGGAAAGCTCCCGGCCCCGACATGATTCACAATTCTGGCTTAAATCCTTTAATGCTGTGCACGAACCTCTAGCTTTCTCTTTTACCGCAGCCCTAGATGACCTAAAAATGTTCCTCTACATCTTACAGAAGGGGTGGGTGGATGTTTCCAGTTTTTACAGAGAAAGAATCAATAATGATGATGATAATAATAATAATAATAATAATAATAATAGCGCAAGAAAGTCGTGTATAGATGTGTCGACCACATTATCCCAGAGTGAAATATGAGTCTTTTTTACGACGTTGTGAAGACGCTGTTCCCTGATGTTGAATCGACGTTACGCGCGTATGCGTTGGCCACGTATTCACGACGTTGTTTTTTGACGTCACCACGACTTTGACGATGTTTTAACTACATCGTTACGACTCGAAATTTCAACATGGGGATTGCTTCTACAACAAAGTTTGAAAATTAAAAAGCTTTAAAATACTGAAAAATATAAAATGATACACATAAAAGAAACACATATTTGAAGAAAAAATTTCGACTTCCCCTTTCGTCAGTCACATAGATAAAAATTATATATTGCTTATTTAGTGGTAAATGCATTTGTAATGCATTTCGTAACAAACTGTCAAACGTTGCTCTCGGCCTCACTCATCTCTCTTGGTCACCCCCCACCCCACGTCATGTATTTGGGATTGAAGCTCGCTCGGAATCTTTCTTTACGGCCTCACATCTAGTATTTGCTTGGGAAACTGTTTTCCAAATTCCAAATACGTCACCCTTACTTACTCTTTCGTTATCTCACTCCCTTCAAGAAAAGGCACCTCCTAACCGCTTGCTCTCGGCCAACAGCCACGTATGCGTGCGAAGTATTTGCAGGTACTTCAAAGACAATTCTCAGCAGACTTACCTCTGCCGATTCTAAGATCGTGCGATACGCCCTCAGACCTCCTCCCCGAACCCGAAATACAGACATGTACGCCAGCATCCGCTTGTCGCGTACGCTGCCGACCGAGATAGCGCGGTGTGCATTCCGGGCGCTGGAGAAGGCGTTGGGGGAGAATGCACCGCGTTGGGCGGGCACCAGTGACTGCGGACCGACCAGTGACCTCGCCTACACATTTCGGCTGCTTCCTCCGGGAAGACTGGAGAAGTTGCTTCACGTCAACGAGTCAAAATTAGTTGTTTTTTTATTTGGGTTATTTTAGTTTATTTGTTCCTGAAACCTAGGGGTTCAAAGAGTCTGCGTGAGGTAAAAAAAGAAGTAAATAAAGGATATGTAATAGAGCTTTTAAGGTTGCAAAGTCAAAGCATAACCCACGTTTTTAGACAAATTAAAGAAAATGAGGACGGTAGATGAGGTGTGGTTGAACACTGATTGCCAACAAACAATTTAATGACATGAAACATGAAAGTTGAAAAATAATGATAATACAAAGCTGAGATTCAGGTGAGTCACTGGGATGAGGTGAGATGATCCAGATTCCTTCAAAGATGCAGTTCGGATGGCTTGGGTTGATGTTGAGGTGATGGTTTTGAGTTGATGTGGTTGATGTTGAAATTGATGACCGCTTATCACGTGGCGATTCAACGGCGTGTCGCTACCCTCACGAGATAATATTCAAGTTGAGAATAATTCCTCCAGCTGTCTCCTGGTACAAACTGAAGGGGAAGTCGTCGGTTCGCTAGTCGAATGATGAGAATACTAAATCAGAGGTGATGTTGATTCGCCGGACGAGGTTTGCAGAGAGAGAGCTCACTGTTGTGGCTCGCCTTTTTGGAGACTCGCGCTGCGTGCCCGATTGGTCGGTCGATCATTTGATCGATAGCGTGACGTCACTGGTTAACCGCGTATCGATTGTTCATCTGGATCGACGGCGTGAATATTACGTAATGTTAAGTTCTTGTGCATTGTTCTGGCGGGGAAGTGCGACCTCGTGGATTCCAGTATAATTAATAAATGAGTTTGTAATTAATAAAGTCAGGTATATATGTCCAACCATTTCATCTATTTTTTAACTCAAAGGTGTAAATTTTGAATGGACTTATGGGGTTTGAAGAAATTGTTCATAGAAGCTCAACAATCGAGAGATGTCTCTCACTTGGTTCCAAGAGCATAGAATCCACAGATGGTTCACATGATATCAAAAAATGTCTGAACACTGAATAATAAAAATTCCTAAATGCCGGTGGGAGGCTTCTACTGAAAAAAAAGTTGGTTAATTTATACTGTACTGCAACTATCTCAAAGCAGTTATTAGTAGTCTAACTGACGCTGTATTCTTATTGTAATTTAATTCTGCAATAAGAAGATACTAGTGATGTTATTCTTCGTATTCCTGCAGAATATGGAAGATGGTGTATGTTAATTACACTGATTACGTTAGAATTATAAATAACAATATATTTAAACATTACAAATAATAATATAATTATATATTCAGTAAAAATCGAATACAATAAGAATAATTACAATTAAAATATAATAAAAAATCCTGAATTAAATTCAGAACCACATCATGAAATATTATTTAAATACTCATTACAGATACGTCACTGAATGTCTAATATCTTGTCCTATTTGAGAGGTCAGGTTGGACATCAATTTCACTCAGCTCTTCCTAAGTGTCATCTACCACCCTCAAGTCTGTCATTTACAAGCAATATTGAGTAATATAATTGAGTTTGAATATACTTCATCTTCTACTACATCCTACACACATATATCTGACTCATTTTGATGTGTGTTGACCCATGCAGAGGAGAAGAGGGAGGAGCATTTGAGCACTGCCTTGCGGCAACCACAAATGGTACATCCTTTTTTGCAGTTGCTGAAAGTAATTTTTAGAAAGATCTCTTGGGTTACGTTAATCTCATGGCAGAAAACTCTGCTGGACACACATCCCCAATTCAGAGGATCTTTCTCACATCCCAACAATTTTGATCTGGTAATAACTACGGAATGTATGAAATCGTTATGTACCTTTGGAGGGGGGACGAAATTTGGCTTTGCTTTAACTGCTGCTTTAGTGATCTTGTCATATCGTCACACGGTAAGATATTCGCACTCGTCGTATTGATCCTAGTAAAGGATTTATGCTTATAGGTGGATCAAAAATGTTTCTTCCATCTTTGCCTGATGTTGAGAAGAAACCTGAGGATCTAAGATTTCTACTGGGTTTGTCGTTGTTGAAGATTGAGCGAAACTTTGTCTTTGCATGATCAAAACTGTTTGACGTAGTGTCACATTCTCTGAATGTCGGAACAATTCTATAAGCCGGAGAGCGTATTTAAATGATAATATGGAGTAGAACAAGTCTGGAAACTTTCTTCTTCTTCATTTGTGGAAAAATACGTTTGTTGTTGAAGGTGCTATTTCAGTTATATCTATGTTTTCAAAAACAACAAATTTGTTGTTATATCACAGCTCAACAGAAAGTGATGTCTGCACAAATAATAAATAGACATCCTCCTTTCCTTGCTCCACATGTATATTGGCAACTATATTCAGAACGTCAATGAAACCTACTTTGTTCCTCCTTTTGGCCACAAATTTATCCTGTGATTCTTGTGAACAGTAACCTTATAGAAAATATATCTGGACAGGAATGTTTGTCAGCTCTGCAACAAAAATAACATTCTACAATTGTGAGTCTCTTGTCAGAATGTTTAATGAATCAATCAATAATCACAGTAATAATGGAGCCGAAATATATTTATGATTATCTCAGGTACTCATACTCCTAAATACTCCCAAAATGCGAATTTTACTTCCAAGCAAATAATGCAGCAAATACCGGCCAATATTACCGCAAAGTTATTGTAACTAACATTTCATCTATCTAGGTTACCTGGAATGAGGTGTAAAATGATATTTAATTTCCTTGCTCGTGCCCTCTTGTGTGTAGTTTCATTTAGTTTTGGGATTCCGGAAATGTGACTGTAACAGTGTCAAATGGTGAGCAACTGTCGCAAAACCTATTTATTTCCCTTTTTAAAACTATGAAGTAATCCAATGTACTGAAGACTTTTATGCTATGTCATCTGATAAGGTAACTTTTAAAACTGGATACACGACAGAATGAAAACTTAAGTTTTGCATCGCCATTTAAGTATACAGAATGACTAAGAAATGAAAATGACGAGGAGGAAAAAAGACATTTAAAGGATTATCTCGGCAGTCATTTGTGAAAGACCTATTATTAAAAACTTTTACATCAAAATGAAGTTTTTTTTCATTCGTGTTGCATGAATGGAAAAAAAACACAAGTACTTATTAATAGAGCATTTCACAGTCAAACATTTGCATATTTCTGAATATCAGTGTTATGAAACTTGTTTTATATTGTATTTTATATATCTGTAATTAATTTCTTCTGACTACTTCTGACCGGATTCAGACTGTGACGAAACACGTCTCATTTCTTAATGCGAAAGGGTTATATATTTGAAGGCGTATTGCGACACAAGTGAGACTTCGAGAGAATGACATATGTCTGAATGTGCGTACACTCCACCCTAGTGAAGAGAAAAATTTGTACGTCGTACGTCGATCACAGTAACATTGGAGCTTCTTACAGAGTGGAAGTTGCAATGCTACTACTATCCGTTCTATAGATAAAAATTTTAACTGAAGGGTGCAAGGTGGCACTTTTCTCTACATTTGAAAGAAAACTGTTATGAAGAAAAACTGTTAAACCAGCTTTAACGTTTTGTAAGAATAACAGCAAACTATTCTATGTCTTACACACATAAAATATTTTATCATGATACTCAGTGAAGGGATATGGTAGATAAAGATGGACACCCTCTCATTGGGGGTAGTTAGATGATGGGACTTAGCTTTATTATACAAATGTACTCTAACGACACCAAATGCTTTTTATCGCAAATTAAATGTTTTTGAAAAAGAGAAAAACCCAATTTTCTACAAGGGGTAAAATGTTTAAGAGGGTGGTTTGGAGTGGGTTTCTTCCTTTGGTGTAAACACACGTGAAGTGTTTCTCGGACAAGCACACAGGCACATTTCTTAAAATTTTTACCCTTCGACCCAGTATGTGACTCTGCAAGATAGGGGTGACACAGGAACCTCCCAATAGTCTTGGTAATGTATGGGAGTGTCTTGATAATGTATGGGAGCTCCCTCACCCAAAATTTCACTATGATCCAGTTAACAACATAGAAGTTATGAAGCGATGAAATTTCTTCGCCGCTAATTTTGGCGCGCAGCGTACTTGATCGATAATGCTAATTAAATCCATGTTTTTGATAATTTACTCCGGGATATACAACTTAAGTACGATTTGTTTTTGTGAAAAACACGTCATTATTACGGAGTTATTTCAATAAACCGAAAACAACTTTGAAAATTTCGATATTCTTTGCTCGAAGTGGCGCGCAATGACATGTTGAGGCACTGGCACAAATACAATGGCGGCGGAAAGGATTCGGGACCCCAACCGCAAGATTTATCATTTACCCCTCTTTTAAAAAAAATTGGTCTCATGACATATAATGATACCCACTTATCACGTATACATTAAATGAACTAATAAATCACAGTCAGTGCAAAACATAATTTGCTTTATTTCTTATTGTTACTATTTATAATTTCACTCAAATGTCTTCGTTTTCATGGTTTATTTACATATATGTCTCACTGTAATTTCCTACTACCTTTTCTACGTTACCTGATTTTGCCCGTAACAGAAATACAAAAGAGGATTCTTAGAATTCCTACGATGATATTTCCGACGCTTCTGTTGCGATGCCCTGAGCCGAAGTTGCGAACAATCCAATCTACGCGTACCCTCTAAACTTGACTTCCTGTCTGACTTATAAAAATATTAGTAACAATAAATTGTTTAAATGTATACCATATTTAAATTAAATGATATTTTCAACACAAAGGTGATTATGAAAATTAGTTTCTAATCACTCTTTGTTGAAGAAATACATTTACGGCAATAATTAATTGTTTTTCATTTTCTATCAAGTCGTGAAACTTGTGAAATTTTGTATTTTCATTTTCTTACCACGGTTGAAAATGTTTCTTACCACGGTTGAAAATGTTTCTTACCACGGTTTCTTACCCAGCCGCTGGCCGCTGGTTCGCTGATACTGTACAGTACAAATAACACACTAAAACTCACCGTTTAAACATTAAAAAATATTTTAACTGGATAACTACTCAATTGTGAGAACGCTTTGTGTAATCACGACCGCACGTGGGATGAAGTAGAATATTACGAGATGAATCAGAATAAATTTTTAAATTTTACTGCGATGTTATATGATTGTAGATTTTTGGAGTATGCTAATATTCGTATTCAAGAAAGAATCTCATATTCACTGTCATATCCGATGATATTACAAGGAATAATTGCGCAGAAAAATGCACTTTCCTCTACGATCATTGTTCTAATTTACAAGAGTGTTGGCATGAAGAATTTTAAACCGAAGAAATTCATTGGTCAAGATGTTATAAATGTAAAAACAATATTTTGTTTCAATATGTTAAATTCTGAAAAGCTTTCTGACTACCTTTTGAAATAATGTCCTAGTAAGTGTGGTGTAAGTAATTTCATTGTAATTAGTGTAGTATGTTGTATTTTAATTTCAATTGAGACCCATACGAAAACATAAACAACACTGGTAGCGCAGTGCCCGATACCGATCGGTCAGTGGTCAAGATGAAAATAAATGAAAGAAATGAATGTCATCTTGGAAAAAACAAAGTAAATGAAAAAATATAGAATATAGAGCATAGAACTCTGAATATAATACGTAAACTTCATAAAATAATATTGAACAATTATGTTGTGCATAGGGCTTAAAATTCATAAATATAAAAGAACACGGCCATCCTTACATACAGAAATAGCGTAAATATTTTCATGAGGTCGTGAGATATAGTGAAGGAAGTATACTACGTCTTTTGCGCTTACCAAAGACTTCCAAAAAAACTGTCTTTTCCTTTATTTCCACTAAGAATTAAATATTTGAATACCCAAAAGTCCATTTTTAAGGATAAGAATTTTCAACTTTTACAAAAAAATACCGAGCTAATAACTCAATAAGTTTATTATTTTCAAAAAAATTCTTGTTAATGCCTCTATAGAACAAAAGCAATGTCATGTCAAAATTTCAGGTTTGTGTCTCGATTTAATGCACGCAGAAAATTATAAATGTGTCAGTCATGAAGGACAACGCACCAAACATTTCCACTGCTTTTCGCTTATTACAAAGCAACATGTCTAAATTTCCAGGAAATATTTCATTCCATTTATATTTCAGATATTTTATTGTGCAACTTTAGACTTGAATGCTACTTTGCAATCTCATATATTCAATCAAATTAAACAATTCAAAATACATTTAGAAACATTTTCTAAAAGATTGAGCATTAGAGCACTACAATATGAATTTAGTTTCTTACAAACATTAATAGTGTACCTACTCGTGTAGGTAGCAACGTGTTCATTATTATAAATGAAATCTTCGCCTGAAATGGCTTGGTAAGATCAACTTATTTCTGCTTTTGGTATCGCAGCACGTAGGTACGTCGTGGAGTAAATGCGAAACACTACGAGAAACATCCTCATACTGATTCTCTTCGTTGCTACTTGGTAGCGCTCCTAACGCAAGTAGGAACATGGGAACTAAATACAATCCGGTAGATGGTGCTATAGTAAACAAATAGGCGGTAAGACTTCATGCAAAGTCAACTAAGTTGTATTAATTCAATGATTGAAGCCACACTGCAATAGATCGATTCAACAATATATAAATTATTCTCGTAATTTGTTAAAACCTGTATATGACTAAAGAGATGTGTTTCATGTACTATTATTGGTCTTGAAAACTGCAATACAAAAATTTCGCAGGTTTATATATATATTTGCTATATCAATCTACTACACTTTATTATTATTTTTCTGAAATTATTTCTGGAACAAATTCAAACTGGTGATTTACAACAAATAAAATGGCCGTACAGTTTTATTATTGGATGTTGGTAAAAACAAAGCATGCACTTCAATATTTTCCTTCTTTAATGATTCTTGCAGGTGATTATTCAATTCATATCAATCATATTTTTGTTACGTCATCTTATTTTATGTTATGAATCAGCTGTAGTTTACGTCCTGTACTGATTATAACAACATTATGGCTTAGTATCATTCCAATCACTAATTCAGGAATGAATTGTCTCTTTCGAGGAGTAGAATTGGACTCATTTTAAAACTACATGTTATTATATTTTAGACGATAGATGAATAAGGTTATAGGTTTTGTTATTCATATGTCTTTTTAACCCTACGATGCATATGCAGGACCTTAAAGGTCCTGTTGGTTTTTATTCCATAAATATCTCATACAATTTTAATCTTGCTTAACCCTCCTTTCATGTATTCTCTCCTTCATTCTTAGGGAAGCCCCTTACAAATTTTGAGTGAAATTGATTCATCGTTGTGTATATAAATTATCTGTCACTTACACGTGAATGTATATGCAGGGTCTCGGAAGTCCTGTAAAGATTTTATACAATATATGTCCAGCAAACCCACCAAACATGGAATGAAAATATTTTGGTTATGCGGTGCCAAATCAGCATATGCTACTGATGAATCTGTTTATACTGGGAGGAAACCACATGAGCCTATCCAGGAACAACTTGGACTGAATGTGGTAAAAGATCTCGCTAAACGTATCGAAGGATCATCTAGAAACGTTACAATGAATAATTTTTTACAGCATCATCCATATGAAGAAGACCTGATGCAGAAACAAGTCACTATTGTTGGGACAATCAAGCAAAACAAGACTGACGTACCGTATGAGATGAAACCTGTTACCTCCAGAGACGTTTATTCTCAAGGCGGCCTCATTTGGCAGAAGAAATAGTGAACCCTCAAATAAATGTCGGTAGTCAAATCCCCAATCTTCCAAAACGAACAATTCAAGCTATGGAAAGATGCGGTGTTGTGAAGATTTCATCACCCCGCGAAAAGCAACTCTCTCAGGCACGAGAAAGAGGTGTAAATACTGTCCTTACTACTGACACAGGAAATGCACTCTCATGTGTGTGAAATGTAAAATTGCAGTTTGTAAGGACACAGTACCACGGTGTGTAATTATTGTTTGTAAGACATACGGACGATTCAGAATAGAAATTGTCAATGTGTTCAACTGATGGAAACATTAAATCTGTTAATTTTGTTTCTCTAATTATTACTTCGCTGATGTGTTCCAACAGTAGTGAAAGTAAATTTAGTGTTTGATTGAATCGTCTCTTGAAAAATGACTCGCCACAGATGTATTTAAAATTTGCAAAATATATAAACATGTCATTTGTTTGCAGCAGAGTGCAATGTAAGATAAATAATATAATTTGAGTTTTAAAATATTGCTAATGCTCTGCAACTTTAGGAAAAAGTAAATATGGTGCCGCTTCCTCGAATCATATGTTAATTATTTAGTAGCTAACGGTTCTTTCTAAGTATTTGATGTATTTCAGGAATATGCAAGTACATTAATAAATCCGAAAACGTTCAATTACATTCAATAAGTTAAGTGTATGTATTATAATTAGCTTAAAATAGACATACGAACTCGCAAACTCTGCATATGCATTCTTGTATATTCTTACGACCATGAATTATAGGGTTAAAGACAAAAACAAATGTCCAGTCACCCAGTACTTAAAATTGGGGTTACCTGGAAAAAGGTCCGAAGATAATAATCTTTTAATATGTTGTATGTGGGTATTCTGTGGTGTATATTCCAAATTTTTTAATTCGAGAACCCTGTGCTAACTTCAGCGCAGTCAAAAAAATCTCGAAATTTTCAGAATCTTTTCACTGTTTTTGCTTGTAACTCATAAACAACGCGTTCTAACCCAAAACGTTTCACAACAAAAGTTAAAGAAAATTAAATTTCCTATAAGTTGCACTGGTTAAACGTGTTTTGAAACCTAATACAATAAGAGATATAGTGTTTTAAAATTTCGAAAAATATTTCAAAATGTCGAAAAACTGTGAAAAATGCAGGTTTTCCCCTAGTAACTTTCATTTTTCAACATTTCTATATGGACGATAATAGTAGTAATGTTAGGTGTCTCTAAATTGATAAATAGAAACAACGTCAATCCCAGGACCGGTCTGTCGAGAGTCATTTCACGTGAAATCATCCAGCGCTGTAATCCACCTGTCACAGATTTTAATTAAATTTTAAGTGGTGATTCTAGCTAGGTAAATTATATTATTTCCAAAATTTGATACGATTTCGTTCATTAGTTTGCGAGATATGAATCTTTAAAGTTACAAAGGCTTCCATCTCTTAATGTCATTTATGGGTGCGAGGGTTACGATTATGGCAGAGAGTGGGTAGAAAGAGCTGTTTTGCATAGTTTACGCTGAAAACAGTGTTGATAAAATCCTATCTGGACATGCGTATTCCAGGGATGTTCGAACGCACACCCTCACTTATGCTGATTAAATTATTGAAAGGCTGGATTTGACTCTGGAAGAAGTATCTTCATCGGATGTTATTAATAATCTTGAAAGATCCTGAGGGCACATAATGATCCAGTGTTCCATGTAGTGACTGAGATTTTCAGCTGAAGAAAATTGGGATTAGTGACCAAATAGCTATGGATCCAATACTTTCGTTTGTGTACCCTAATAAAAATTTCATTCAAGCTGAACGCATGGGGACAATAACCTGCACCTCGAGTCTGTCGGAGATATGATACACTATTTCCATGTAGCAGGTCATTTGAATTATGTCTAAAGTGTACACCTCTACCTCCAAGACATGCTCAACTTGGTAGGTAAAATGGATCCTGATGAATATCACAAGTTAACTACTCCAGGTTACTTCACTGATAAATTCTAGTCTGGCATATGGTCGGGCATGACCATAGACGGGTTCTAATGAGAGCGATCAAGAGTTATGGAGGGCTGCCTCACGGACACGGCGTGATTGACAATGTGCTTTCTCCATGGATTGTTGATATGCCGTGTCTCAAACACATATGTGAACAAATAGAGACGTTCAGCAAAGAACGTTCCGGAACATTTAAACACATGTAGGTATTTCTGTGTATACAGGGATAATTGTGATGTTGAGAAGCTGAGTGCTTGGTTATCATCCACCATTACTTTAAATTGAGGATCTTGTGTAACTCAGTACAGGAGCCATTGTTAATGAAGGGGTAAACTGTCACGAGACTCGAGGAATTGACATCAGGTGCATGACGAAAATGGCAGGAGAAAAATTCGAAGAAGTGAAGTTGAAATGAAAGAATAAGGTGATAACTTTAGCCTCAGTTTCTAGTTTTGTGAAAATTTAAAACAAAAAATGTACAACGACCATTTTACTCTCTTTCAACGAGTTTACTTTACTAAACAGTATGAAGCTGACCTCAAAGATTTTTGATCTTACACCCTTCCCCATGCACCTCTTCTACGAGGAATGTATGCGCAAGGACAAAATGTCAACGTTGTACAAAGAATCCACTCCTGTACAAGAAGAAGACCTTGGCAGCAGAAAATGCGTAGTCATTGTCGGAGGGTACTTGCTTCATAAGGTTCTATGGTGTAAGACTACATTACTCACGTTCGAGTCAGTGTGCAAGACCTGTGTGGACTACGTACAGAGACACTTTGCATGTAATGCCATAGTAGCATTCTATGGATACTCTAGTGACGTCGTTAATGAGAGTACCAAACAGCTGAACAATGTCGCCAGGTATTGCTGCAATCTTCCACAAAATCTGTATTTTCGTTTACAGTGTCACAAGAAAAAGAATTCTGCCCAACGACACTAATAAGAGATACTAATGTTGATGTCTGATGTGTGATGTCTGATATCATAATAAGAGATATCAATGTTGATGTCTGATGTGGAAGGAAAGGGTATCGAGGAATTAAGCAAGCAATAGCTGATACTGATGTCATGATAGTAAAAACTACAATATCTAAGGCGGTTGACTTCGGTAGTGTTACTATCACAGGTGAAGACTACATCAATCTTTCAGTATTGCTGACTGCATTAGGCTCTTCTCAAAAGAACGTCTTTTTTATCTAAAGAGTGAGATATGTAAGGTCCCACAATTTTTTGAATTCGTCAGATTCGTGCAAATACAATAATCAGAATATTCTTCTCCTTCATGCAGCAAGCGGGTTTGACACTACATTGAACCCATTTGAACCAGGAAAGATGAAAAATTTCACTGTTTATGAGAAAAACTGTCGTCTGTCTGACATTGTTAGTGTTTTCAAAGATGAAGCAAAACCACGCCAAATTTTCGAAGCAGGGCAAAGTTTCTGGTGACACTACGGTGGAAAAATGGACACAAATAAGTACTTCGAATCTGGACAATCTTCGCTACAGAATATTTTCCAACTCCATCATAAAATCCAAAAAAATCAGGATTGCGCCTTTGTGACATACCTGCTTGCCATCGGGATCAAAGAGATCAAGGCTTCTATAAATTAATATTAATGGTTAATTTGTAATAATTTATCTATATTCTACTTAGCTAATAATACAACATGCCATTAAAAGTAGTATACATTTTTTTTAAATAAATTTTTATACATCGATAATTGTACTTTCTGAAATGAACATCTCTTTAAGGATAGTGTTCCTATTGCTAAGGTTTTTGAACGTAATTCGTATAGAAATGCTGAAAGATGAAAATTACTAGGGAAAAGCCACATTTTCCCGTTTTTCGATATTTTGAAATCTTACTCTCCGGAAGCAAGCAAGAGACCATCCCATCAATTCCGATCAAGGGCCATAAGGCAGAGGCGGATTCAAATATTTAAGAAAAAGTTCCTAGATAAGATAAAAAGTTAGCTGCGAGTTATAATACTAATAGAATGTCAATATGTTTGTAATTTAACGCAAATATGTTTGTAAATTTACATGTACAAGTTATTATCGAACTATAGATTATTCTGAGTATAGTGTTTAAAAATCATAAGAGTTGAAAAAA
>NNCF01126193.1:1074808-1105561 GCA_002313205.1 Laupala kohalensis
AGAATAGAGAAAGGACGGTGTAAGTAATACGAACGTAAAGAATCATAGTATCGTTTGGAAAAGCTCCAAGTGAAGCTACAACCTATTTTTGAAAGCATTAGTTCGATTCGAACATTTTGTCGCCGATTTCAGAGCAGAGCAGACGAGACCACGTGGTGTGGAAGCCTGGCAGCACGCCGTCGATTCAAGGTCATCAGCAACACAGCTGAGGGCAGCCTGCCGAATACGAAAGGTATTCTCGAACTGGTGAGAACACGACGATTTCTGAAGAATAATTCGCTGTTTTGTGAGTATTACGTCTCTGTGAGGCGAACATTGTCCCAGTGTGTTTCGTGAGCTAGGGAATGTAATTTAAATTGTTGTAATTCGATGCTCAATGAGTATCTTTGAATAAAGAGAAAATTGCATTGGAATAGTTGTTTTTTCCGAATTAACTGTAACTCATTTTGAAACATTCCGAGAAGAACGAAGATTAAAAATCAAGTAAATTGATGAACTTCTGATAGAACCTCAAGATAAAGAAATAATGAGAGCTCATTTCGTGCTTAGTTTTTGAACATAGTGTTGCATTGTATTAAATTTTATGGTATTAATTGATGTTAAAAGACACTTTAAAAAAGTTTTGATTTTTCAGATATTCTTGTGTAACATAGAGAAAAATGTTTTGCAATAACCAGCCAACAAACGTTTTGAATTTTTGAAGAGGACTCACATAAAGGTATTAATCTAGTTCCTCTGCTTAAAATCTAAAAAATCTATTTGTATGATTAAAATAGTCATAACTAGAAAAAAATTGATGAATGAAGACAAAAAAAGAAAACTACCTGTTGATTCAAGAGATAAAATTTAATTAATGAAATTAAATCGTAATATATGCCTACTAGTAAAACACAAGAAAGCGATGAGAGGTAAAAATTGGGATATTTAACTTTTTAAATGTTGTGTCACCTCCGAAACTATGAGAATACTGACGCACGTTGAGTTTTATGGCTCTAAAAATATTAAACTTGCACCTTGTTGTTCTGTGTAATTTTTTTCTTTGATTTTTTGCAAGTTTTTACGAATAATAATTTTCTTGAATGAATTTGGATGACTTAGAACAATTCCCTGAATGTTTGTTCCAATCACTTTCTTTCACGGAAACATTAAGGTTTTTTTAAACAATCCTGTAGTAAGAAATAGTAAAAACCGAGAAAAAACGCGTTGCGGAGGAGTAGATAGGATGACGAACCCATAGACCGTAGATACCCAAGTTGTTAGGTCTATGTAACCTATTTTATCCCCTTTATAAATTATATTATTATTCAAGTTTAAGGACATTTCCCCCATCTTAACCGTAGGGTTCTGAACTCTTTGAAAACTCAAGTTTTCTATTAAAGTCAGTTACAGAGATTTATGTTGCTTTCACACACTTTTAATGTTGGTTTCAGAAAAAAATCACGAACCTACACCCTGCTTCAAAGCTTCACTGAATGGCGGATTCTAATTGCAAACCTTCTGGTGTTGTTTGACCTCTGTACAGTTATGACACATACAGAAAATTCAATAAAACATCTTTAAGCAACAACCCTCTTTTCACTCGAAATGATGATTCCATCAGTGTTTTTCTTTTAATTTATCTTGTTCTCCACCAATACGGACAGGATGTGAGTATTTTGCAACGCAAAATATCCACGTACTGCGATTTTTTCCTTTCTTTCTCCTTTGGTATTTCTTTGCTATTTCCAGTATCTCTCCCTTGGTCTAAGATTTATTCAAGGTTTGGCATTTTAGAGTATATATTATGAAAAGTTTGAATCCACCTATGGGAAAATTTTGGGTTTTTTTTGTGGACTAACCTTATTAGAAGCGTTCATACACATTCTAACCTATCTGTCACATCAGTTTGTCATTAAATTTGGCGTAATGTTCAGTAATTTATCCCAAATAAAAACTTTATCCACATACAACCAAACATTGGTCAAACTTGGCTTGACGAGTTTAATCGCTATCCCTATATTTATGCACTTTCAGGTTTTAAGATCCAGTCAAATACGTATTCGATTCCCATTTCACAAAAAACATCAAAGATAAATCTGATAACGATAAACATCCATTTTTCATTCCATCGCATTGTAAGGAACGTTCGTCGTAGAATAAACATGGGAAAAAAATATCTCGAATTATTTTAGGCAATTATATAAATAATATAATAGAAATTTGTTGTCAAAAACGCTGTCTTAAAGATAGGACATCAATGGATTTACAATTAAAACTATGGATCAGCGTTTTTCTACATTGTATTTGTCCTAATATATCTTCTTGCGATTTTTATATCGTCTTCTTCCTATCATCTTCATTCCCGCATATCTGCAATTATCTCTTGAGCGCATATATGATACGGACTGCATTGACAATGTTATGTTAACAAACTGCTTAAATACTCTTTCATTGGAAATGCATTTTTCTTAGGAGGAGATGAGTACAATCGATACTTTGAAATTTTCAGTAATTCCATTAATTACATTTCCAATAAACAGTGGTCTACTCACATTGCTGAATCATTTTTAAGTGCTTAATGCGCACAATCTATTATAAGAATCGCTTCACCAAGTAGCACCTGACTAAAATATGTGCACAAAAACAATTTCATTAAACGCGACCGTACACAACTATTTAATTTATACTTTAATACCACTTAGAAATATTTCGCGTTTGCCCCACCAGCGAGCTGACAGAGGTAATGTAAAGAAAGGTGGGGGGTAAATCCCGAGCAAGAGAAGAGGGTCGATTAAATTAAACAAATAATCATATAATTTAATACCATCACACACAAATAAAATTTGTTTAATTTTTGCAAATTGTTTCTTCCGACTACAATAAATATTCTTAATTATTTAAATTCTGTTTCACTAATTTCGAAAAATTATATTGATTGTGGATATTTCTAGATTGAAATTCGAAAAAATTAATTAAAACATGACACGTGAACAGCATGAGGTTAGCTCTGCTAATTGATACAATTTATTAATATTCTTTTTATATGAGGCCAAGATCACAGAACATTGATAACATTTCTTCATTAAATTTATTATGCATTATATAACGTTACGTAACACCTGAGTGTATTATCATGAGTTGATTCGGGTTTTTATAGGTAAGTGCTGATAATAATTGTCATAAAGATCTTATTGTCACGCGTGTAATTACAGCATTTTTTTCTTTTGATTAATTTGATAGGGGAAAAAATGTCAAATATTATTACTTCGCATTTTCAGGTGTTGTACTGTATTTCACCCTCACATTAAACATAGGTCTCAGGTTATGAAGAGGGAAGAAAAATAACTCTCTTTAATGATATCTCGCTGTTTCCTAATGCGAATTATGCAACAACGAAATCTCTATGAAGCTGTGACACCAATGTTTCACACATATGTTCTTGGTCTCGTCGTTTTATGCCACTCAGGATCGGATTGATCTATCGAATCTCCAAATTTCTTTCGTTGATATCCCCTGCAAGTGATGTATGGTACACTACTGATAACATAAAAGGGCTCATTTATTTTTCTAAGTCCCACGTTCTGACCAGTTTTGGATCTGTTAGGTTTGCAACGGCTCTCTCCTCTTGCTTCCCCTTCAACAGAGGAAGTTTCGTTCGACCAATCGTAGGTCTATTTGAAACGGCGCAAATTAAACATATACTACTTACACTGCGAATACAGTATATTTAAGAAAAATATAATAGTTGGAACAGTTTTTGAATATTTTTCAAAAGTATACTTTAACTTCAAATGAAGTAGCCTTTGCGTTCAAGTAAAGCGAAAGTTTAAATCACCTGCGCAAATTCTCTCTCTTTCTAGGTATTCCTGGTTGAAATTATTTCTTTCATCTACGACTATAAGAAGGGTTTCAAATATCTTATCTGATCAGACGGCCTCGTGTTCCTCTGTAGAGGAGGAATTTGAGTTTATGGAGCTTAGTAAAATTGGACGATGAGATTGCTATTTTATTGCTACGAAAACTGTTAGTTTAAATTAATAGAGCAAATACCTTTTTCTTTAGTAAACATGTTCTCCAAATGTATAATGTTGTAAATCTAGATGCTATATGAATAAATATTTATTGAAAATATGGTTTGGATATATTTTAGACCCCTTTCCTACTCAATATTTTTATTAAAATAAAGTTTTAATACTTGGGGTATAATTACGAACTCGTGAATTTCTTTTAGTATCATTGTTTTCTTTAAATATACATTATTTGCTTTTAAATTCAATATAAATGTTTTTTGCACATGTTTATTGAAATTTTGAAGAACTTTTCTAAATTCCTCGTAAAATATATCATTGAACACTTTCATTTACGCATGAAGAAACTAAATATCGAAACTTAAGGAGAACATGAATAGAAATTATTTTATATAACCTTTGTTCTGTGGTCGGCAGATGAACTTTGTCGTAAAGTGCCATGTATGTTGTAATGCGACGTTGCAGAATTGACAATTGCAATTAATCTCGGATAACGATTTTATATGCTGCACGATTACAACCAGTGTTATATTGTAGATCATTGTATTATTAGAACATGTAATTTATTAGTTCCTTGAGTGGTTTAATGCGATTTATAACACGAGAAATAAAATTTTGTATTATTAATTCATATTTTATACAAAAGTTTTCTATATTTATTTAATTTCTTTTGACATATATGAAAAAATTAAAGAATCACAAATTATGTGAAATTACGTTAGAGAATACACGTGAGGAGAGAGGGAAAGAAAGAAAAATAGAGAGAAAAAGTAAAACAACGATAGAGAAAAGTGAGAGAAAGAAAAAAGGAAAGAAAGAAATAGGAAGAAAGGAAACAAGAAAAAGGACCTATGGTATTAATATGAGTTAATACATTTCAATTTGATTGGAATAAATACAAGGGATTTGTTTTTTTTTATTTATTCATATCTGAAACGAGGTTTTCATATTATTGATCTCTGATTATTTTTTTAGGTTGCACGATTACTACCAAATTGTTATATCGTGGATAAATATGTCACTAGAAGATGTAATTTATTTGTTCCTTAAGTAGTTTTATATTATTTATAACTCGAGAATTAAACTTTTGTGTTATTAGTTCATATTTGAGACAAACGTTTTCTATATTTATTTAATTCCTTTTCACATATATGAAAAACTTAAGAGAATCGCAAATTATGTGAAATTACTTTCGACAATTCACATCATTTGTAGGCAATGAGATTTGATTTATTTACTTCACTGTATAAATATAAGAAATTATAGGAATATTTATAAGTAATTTGTGATTCGAATTATACCAATTCCATACGATATCTTGCAATTATATTCAAATTCTGTTAAAAACTATATTTTATCACAGTATTACGCAAACGTTTTTTACAGAAACTGTAATATCGTTTACATTGCCTATGAAGATCTTGCGAGACAACGAATCGCGAGATGTCGTTTAAATATAGAGAATGGTAAAGTTTATTGAAGTCAAGAATATACCGAATATTTTAGTTATAGAAGTCCAAAATGTGTATAATAAAAAAATACAAAATATTTCTTTAATAGCGGTGTAATGAAACATTTGATCTCGTTACGATTTACCCGCCGCACGATGTCTTCCAAATATGGGCGCCGCTTCAAATAGACCTACGATTGGTCGAACGAAACTTCCTCTGTTGAAGGGGAAGCAAGAGGAGAGAGCCGTTGCAAACCTAACAGATCCAAAACTGGTCAGAGCGTGGGACTTAGAAAAATAAATGGACCCTTTTATGTTATCAGTAGTGTACAATATTGGCAATTTCTTACTCCACTTAGAATTATTTTGGTATGAGAAACCGAGTGCAGCGTGTGTACTGGAAGATGAATAGGATAATGGTTTGGTCAGACTCTTTCCTCTCCATGGCTATGATTACAATTGACATTGTTGTTATCGTCATTGCTTGTCATCCCAGATTCTCAAGTCGGATCATTAAGTTATTTGAAGAGATATCGAGGTTTGACCAAGAGGTTTTAATTAATGAACTCTTATTCGGAAATCAAAAAGATTTTCTTCTTTGATGTGGGAAGTGTGCATAATTATTCTTGTGGGAAATTCTCTTATAATACGTGATTATTTGTTAACAAACGAAAGCGAATGGCCAACGTTAGATTATTTTTGCATAAAATTTTCTAATGTCTTTTTTTATGGTCATAATACAATTCATTAACTTTTTGATACTATTACATCGAAGGTCTCAATCGTCTCCTGAAAAATATGAAATCAGTATTTAACCACGGAGAGGAAACTAACGAGGTAAGTGAACTATTCAAAATACTAAACATGATCAAATAATACGATTCTATTTAGAAATTTACAAGGACGTGTCCTACGTTTTGCGATATAGTTCCAAAATAGCGAATTACTGCTGGGAGGTGACGATAGACGTGTTTATTTATATGTTATCTGGTTAGACATTAGCATAATAAGTTTCTGTCGTTCGAAATTTATAACTAACGTATTAGAATTAAAAATGTGTATTCATATTCAATGGGTTTGCTATTTTTTATGGAGCAAGGTCTTAATGTAAAAATTATAAGGTAGTGAAAATAATATCGTTTGTGATCACTCGCTGAAAAGTGGCAAAGTAAATGATTTATTTCTTAAATATATGGTTCTGCCCTCAAACTTATAATTTGAGAGACAACATTCATGATATGCATAACAAGGATGAACAGGTTATTGGGATGAAAAATAAGGTTGACCAAAGAAAAGGTTGTACGAGTAAAGCGCTTATTGCGATTCTAAAACGTCAATCTTTTTTTAACATTTGAAAATACTCAAATCTATTTCATTTTGTGCTTTATTTCTAACAAAAAAGTACAAAATATTTCAGAAAATGATAAATAAAACTGTTCCAATTTATGCTCAAAACTATTACATCCGTTCTACTTTGCTTTTATTTTTATCTTACTTTTAAGATAACTTCTTAAACTAATAGAAATGTCAGTTTTCACAGTCAAAATACAATCACATCTTATCGGGCTTCCTGCTCGTCAAATAAACATGGGTAATCAAACATAAGGGCTAACTTGAGATGTCAATTTTCGATTGTCATATGTTGTTCCGAAATTGTAAGTTTTCTGAAAATTGTGTGAGCCTCACGGAAATACATCAACAAAAGTTGGAAAGTTTATCTGGATGCAAGAGAATAAAAATTACTTACTAATATATTCTTTCAGTAATTAGAATACTTTGCTTTGTCGGTACCATCCAAACCATTCGTTCGAAATGAAATCCTATGTGGAACGGAAATCATTTTGTGCAATTGATCGGATATTGTGACATAAATATAGAAAGATGCAACAGGGACAGCGGGTTGCTCACATAATTTACAGGTATCAAACATTTTTGTACATTTTGACCTGGAGCAGGCATTTTAAGGAGTTCAATGAATTTCCGTGCCAAAAACCCTTGCGATAATACATTATTGGTAACTGAATTAGAGAGCTATTCTATTATCGAAGTTTGAAATAGTCACAATCAAAGTTTTTTAATAAATTAAAATTAATCTTTGACTGCTGAATGATGACAATTATTTTGTGAATTTGAACACGAAAATGAACACAGGTTTTCGTTTAATTCTCTGTATCCAATCGGGTTAGTTCTGCTACCTACTTCCTTCACTCCTCTACCTCCAGTCGATGTAAAATAATTAGTCGCCTGTCACTATAATATAGTGTACTTCATGATTACTGTTTAATTTAGATAGTTTAACGTACAATTCAAATATTTATCCACACACCACATGTTTTTTCCAACACCCCGTTTTTTCCGATGACAGCCCTCAACATCAAGTCCCTTAATTATCCATTTAAATATCACGTAATTGATGAAAATATTGCGTTCCAATTTTGATTTGCAATCCTATAGTCAGTTCCTTTAACTATGTTAACCATATAATTGTTAACACCGTTTCTGTGTTTGAACTGCTGCCTTATTTCAAAGGAGGTGAAAGTGATGGCGCTTTTCTTTCGACTATCTTCTTCTACCCTGCACAGTAATTGCACACAGTTGCCTGTAGAATTCGTCAAAATTCTCATCACTGGCCACCTCTGGTCTACAGCTGTCAGTACCTTGACAATGTTGAACTAATCACCATATGAGGCAATTGTCTCTTTTAATTTATCAAATTAAAGAATGTGTTGAGGGACGGCTGTCAAGGTGTTTATGACAGAATTTTTGTCTAACGTTTTGTATTAACACACTCTGAGAAATCCAGGAAGGATCGTGCTAAACCCATTACTAAACAAATGAATTTACTAACTTTTTAAACGCATACAAAACCACCATCAAGCTATCCAACTGGTAGAATTCACATTTCTTTCTAACTTTTCCAGCAGCGACTTTTGACATGGTAATCATTCTTAAACTAGTGATTGGTCGTGGGCTTTTAGACTTCCACATTTTACACTCTACAACATCGAACTCTACAACATTTTACACTCTGTAACAGATATTCCCGCAGTGTTTCAAAAATTACTTAAGTGAAAAAGAAGAGAGGGTTACTATGGAACCACAAACGTTGTGTTTTTTTTTATTTTCACACTATTATAATTATTGAGTTGTAAATTCTTTATCTTACTCGGTGTAATTTGCAACAAACTGAATTTAAGTAAATCAATTCATCGTAAAATGAAACTGAGAAAAAACATAGAAGACTTTTGCAACAGGTATTAAATACTCTACCCAACAGAAAAAAAGGATACGAGACTTAAACATTTTACAGGAAAATACAATATATCATATTTATCTTTCTGTTGAACTGATAATAATCTTTACATTCACACCCACTTTAATTTTGTAGAAAGGTTTCGGAAGACATAACGATGAACGAATCGACGTGGAAAAATACACGGGAGAATATTGAATGAAGTATATATTGCGTTGATGGTCAATATTTGATCTGTCTTCACAATTTGTAAGATCTACTTGATACAGAAACGAACAACCTACAAATCGATTCCCCAATGGTGTCAGCACAGAAATTTCTGAAAAAGGGAAGATATTTCTTTAAAAAGAAAAGTATTATACAGGGATCATATTATATTATTCATATAAAACTATTGATGATTTTATTTACAATTTACCAAGCGATTGTTTCGGCAAAGAAAATGTGTTACCGACCACCTCATCTGTTTTGAAAGAGGAGTGTCCAAATGGGTTTCAGTGATGGCGAAAAGAGTACACACACACTTCTATGAAACCTATGTCCAGCCAAAATTGCCATCACAATTAGATTTCTTGCATGTTTCCAATGCACGAGACCGCGCATCGTCAAGCAATTTATACGACGCCGCTTCTCTTTTCCTAAACATTTGTCGACTCATGGGGTTAGTGGTGTTTCGCCCGTCAGACGCCAAAACGTCAAGAACTAGAATACACTTTCAACGTTCCCCATTCTTGGTTGTTTATTGTGCCCTAAGTATTGTCTTTTACACATGTATGTTTTACTTTTATATTATGTATCGCATGGAGACTGTATTCCCAAGGATGAACTCTTTTATGTGCGTCCTGGATTCCGCGCTGTTTATTACGTTATTTCTTGCAGATATAATAGCTATTGTCATTGCTGCTACTCCTAATTTTACTTCTCGCATTTGCAACATATTTGACATGGTGAAGAAAGTTGATGCAATGAGCCCAGATGTATCTTACAACAGAATCAAAAAGTTTTTGCTGTGGGAGATTTTTTGTGTACTTTGCCTTCAAAATGCTACATACATTACTGAAACAATAATGTTCAGCAGTGGTAAATGGTCCATCGTATATTTTCTTGGAACTGGTTCGACTCATATTATCTTCTCTTTTGTGATTTTGCAGTTCATAAACTTATTACTTCTATTAAAACACAGATTTAGCGTCATAAATCGAAGTTTGGAAGATGTATACTCTAAGAAGGTTCATTGGATAGAATCTAAAAAGGTGGGCGTGGGAAGTAACCACTTACAGAATATATTTGTAAACTCGCATGCTGGAGCACATTAGGTTTCTACCCTGTAATTCAAAAGAAATGCACTTCCATTTTCTGCAAGTAGTGAGACCATTGACAGCACGCTTTGCGAACTTTGAGTTTTTCCCTATGCCTTGCTTTTTTACCTTTCCATAACAAATGGTTGTGTAAAAAAGATAGACAAGTTTTCTTGGGAAAAATATTGGCGAAATTTTGAACACAAATTACTTTAGTAAATTGCATCATTTCCTTCTCTTTTTCACTAGATGTTGTTCGACGCTTAAAACTGGAATCTTGTAGTGAAATTATTCTAGACGAAATAATATTATTGAACGATGTATTCTATTTTCTTGGATTTTATATAATACCATTTTTGTTTATACTTAAATAGTAACATGTTTATACTTCAGTACTCTTTTTTATAAAACTTCAGTGAAGTCTGCCACATATGGAGCTGCATTTGCTGCTAGATGACTTGCACAGAGCTGGGCACGGTACTGGGCAGTGTGGACTCAGAAAAGTGACCTCACTGCTTTTTCTGCTGCGTGTAAGCAAGGCAGATTTCTGTGCTAGACCCCATTCTATGTTCCGTGCTCAATTCTCTGCTCGTTAGAGAAGGTATCCAATAGGATGAGAGTATTTCGTCTCGTGATTTCGCAGTCGGTGTCGTCAACAAGGTGACCCCATCTTGGATTCACGTGAGTTGCTGAAGGCGCCTGTATCAATTTTTGTTACCTCAGAATAATCACGCGGGTGACGATCGCATACAAATTGTGCACAGCAGCAGGCACAGACGAAGGTTCATTTGTGGTAGCAGGCTTCGTGTGAGGCTAACGTTGCAGTGTTTCGTGCTTAGCTCGTGCTTAGGATGCTCAGCTGCAAGCAAGGCAATCTCTCGAGGATAGTAGAAGCGAATTCAGCTCCGTGTGCGAGGGGTTTCATACTTAACTATGAAAATTTCAATTACGTTCAAGAGTTAGGATTTTTTGTTTCAATATCAATACTACTCTTTACTGTAAGACGACATCGTTATAACCTGAAATTGAAATATCTGTAACATTATATGGTGCAATGGAAGTGTATTTAAAGCCCATTGCAGATGGAGCTGAATATTCATAAAATAGTGCTAGTTTCCTTGCTCCTAGCTAGGTACAGAGCACTCCTAGATGTCTCACACGAAGCCTGTTGATGTGCCCAACCAACGTCACCTTAATTATAAAACCTTGCTGCTGGTTTCAAATGTAAACGCAGGTATCCTCCAGGCAGAAATCCTTCTATCTTCATCCATTTCTTTCATAATTCAGGATCATTCGGAAAGAAAAAGACGGTACCCGAGTCCATGTTTATAATTTCCAGTATGCAGCACTTAAAAACCCTATTGTTAGTTGGAATTTATGGTTTGATAATTACGAAATTTAAGAATACAACGGCAATACACGTCCTTAAAACATTATAGAACATACAGTTTACATCACAATTCTCAATATGTGGAGCCTACTGCGTTCGCCATATTACTACATTGTTATATCAAAACGAAGGTTTTGTAATTTGGATGGCGTTAACACAATTTGCTGCGTTCGTCACCCGCGTGATTATTATGGATGCCGGTGGTTGCTTCAACACGTGAATCCAAGATAATTCACATATTATAGGAGACCTTGTTGACGATACCGACTGAAAAATCACGAGACGAAAAGCTCCCATCCTATTGGATAACTTCTCCAACAAGCAGAGAATTGAGAATTGTTCAGCAGGACCGATAGCGTTACTTTTCAGCAGGACCTGAAAAGTATTTGCTGCACCTTCAATGGCTCATAAACAATCTTCAACTTTAATAATAGTTTAATTCATTTTTATAAATATTTTAATTAAATAATGAATAATATGTTTTTTAATGTTGCTTAAAAACTAATTCATGTTGACATAAATTGTGAAAACTCTAACTTAGTAGATAATATATTTTTATAAAATAGTGCGAGACCAACGACATTTTTAATGTGTATTATATTTTATCATAAGAAATTGTTTTTAATTGGGCAGTCATAATTTTGATAAATTATTAGTTAGAAATTTCTGAGTAACTTTCATATAGGCTTACGGCAAATCTGACCAAAAGTCTCTTTAAAATTGGAGAAGTCAAATTGTCCACCGTATCAATTGGAGTTCAATTGTGCCTCAACGTTCACGATATCTTTTTAACTTCTTGCTTTACATTTATTGTTCGTAAATCGCTTTTTTTTCGTCTGAACAGAGTAATATTCGATGCATATTATGCAAGAGCTACGTTCTATGCATCAACCAGATTCAAAAATATATTGATTGTTACAGATGTACGCCATCTGTTTTTCATTCTATTAAATCTGATAATAGGTGATATTATAGGGAAAAAATTAAAACAGCGAATAAGAAATATTTTTAAGCAGATCTTTAAAAGGACTCTGAAATAATGTATGCGCACATTGTATGTGAGCTATGTGTACAAAATGGGAGGTATGGATTATGACATTGAGTGATCAATGACAAATTAAGGCGTTCAAAAATTAATGAGTTTTTATCGCATACGTTGAAGAGCGATACAAGTACTTATGTCATTATCTTCGTGTGAGAAGTAAAACATCTAAATATGACTATCTTTTGTGAAGGTAAGCATAGTATCTTCGCTGCGACTAGCTTCGCCGGATCTTCCGCTCAGCTTGGGACGTCTGCGACGCGCTCATCTGGCTCTGTGCGACGCGGCAGACCTCGCCAATGCCGCTTACGGAGTCCAATTACTGTGCTGCGTGGCTTCTGCCTTCATCAACGTCACAACCTCTATCTTCTTTTGTCTGCAGAGTTTCCGCGATGACACGATCATGAACACGGATGTTACTGTGCTTTATATTTGTTGGGTCATCATTTTCATGTCTCAGGTTTGTGCTCACAATTTTCATATACATTTGGCACTAGGTAAAAAAATTAAGCATACATAAATGTGCAGGTAATTGCTGTTAACCACACCTGTAGGTAACAGATTAATTACGTTATAATGATTGAAAATGGGAGATGGGGCCAGGGATCGAATTGTCTGTCGGCACGCCTCATCAGGCAAACTAAAGGGGTAAAGGGACAGGAAGCTGGGTGGCGATGGCGACGGTGATAATCCTCACTGCTCCGGTTGGCTGGTCGCTCGGATGGAATTTTTGAGTACCATGCTATCTGGCGGCACGAAGAAGCAACTGAGATGGCGTCTCATATGAATTGTACTCCAAATTTAAAGTCGATAAATCAGTTTTCTGCATCCAAAATGAAAAGAAACTTCGATACTCGCCTAATCCTGACTATGGAGTGTCATCGTGCCATCCTCGGAGATAATTTTCAGAACTCGAAGGGCAATACTCTACTTCTAACTGAACGAATTGAAGGGGTTTTATTCAGTGATATGAACACACTGGGAAGTATCTAATATTTTGCGCTTTACAGTTATAATAGTATGTATGTTGACCTCAACGAAGGTCAAAACTAAATCTGCCGAATGTTGTCAAGTTTAATTTGAAAATCATTTCTTAAGACTTATAGATGAACCCTACATCCCAAACAGCTATTGCCTACGTATCGAAAAATCATTGGAAGGTGTATAATTACCTGATGAGACCATACTAAGCAGATCTAAATTGATAAATGTCTGATGTGTCACTCTTAGATCTGTGCGGTGTTGGCATCATGCAGCGCAGTTGAATGGGAAGCGGAACGTACTGTGCACATCCTTCAACACTTGTTGGAGTCTCAAAACTCTTTGCAAGGGAAGGTGTCGGAGGAGATTCGTTGCTTCCTGGCGCAGACTCAGACCAGGAGTATTCGCTTCAATGCTTGCGGCTTCTTTAGACTCAACCTCTCACTCGTCTGCTCCATGGCGCAAGCCATCTCGGCCTACATCGTCATTATGATGCAGTTTAACGCTCCTGTGCCGCAGAAATGATTTGTTGTCTCTCTATTCAGGAGCACCAAATATGATGAACAACTCGTAATCGCACACACAATATGTAATACTGCTTCACAAATAATATAATTGTATTGAGATAACTATCTCATATAGTTTCTTTTTATTTATAGAAATAAAGACTAGTGCCTGTAGATTTCGTTATGTAGATGTGTTACTGGTACTGATAATTAGTCTTTTTCACCCATTTTCCTATATTTTCTCACAACAATTCTACAGAAATAATAACTTGTAAGAGTAAACCGAGAGTAAAAAACAGAAATGTTGACAATTTTTACTTGCAATATAATGTGTTCAGAAAAATTTTAAGTGATACAGATTATGCGTTTTGATTCAACAATTTACAGAGACACATTCGATATAATGTTCTAATATAATACAAGGAAGTTTCCTATGCCTTGTATGGAAATCGAATATTTAAACCTTTTGTCTATTTTCACGATGTTGGGCAATTTCATCTTTCGTCGCGAAGCTCACAGAATTTCCAGTCAAGTTTTGGTTACTCCAATCAAACTTTTGCTCAGGTGTTTGAATTTGTTTCTTTCTGGATAATTGTAGACTTGCTCTGGCAACCAATATTTTTTTTCTTTCACTTAATCGATCTTTGGGTCCCTTCTGATAGGAATTAGCAAAAGTGACATTCACAGTTCCGAAATTTTCTTCATCAGAAAATTTGGTTACAAATCATTTAGAGAATACGTTGTTCCTTGGTTCGATGATAAAGATTAATTTGTAACAACTCTAAATACTAACAACCAACTCCCAGAAAATACAAAGTTAAGGTCTGGAACTCACTTAATAAACTCAATATATTGATGTTTATTGATTAGCCAAATTTTTTTAATAATTATAAATGTTTGTAAGGTGTCTATTTACAAAGAATAATCAATGAGACGGTATGGGATGAGTAAATACATTTTCCTATTTAAAATGCGATCACAATATCTTTCCAATATGTATTTTATTGAACATAATTCGATAAGTAATCAATAATTTTTAGTAATATATGCCGCCTAATTTGAGCTGTTGTTTGAAAATGTACATTTTTTCTCTGGATCTCTTCCATTTCGGAAGTTCCAAAATTTATTATAATTTAAAAGATTATTATCATTCGAAATACATGTTTTAATAAAACGGTTATTTTAATATTTCCTTATTAGTGGGCAACTTATAATTTTCTCCTCGGCGGGATGATTCTACGGCTCTGCAAGCGTTACTGACTAGAGTACTTATAAGGAGAGTAAAGCCAATCGCCATTTTGTGCCTAAAAGCGCGTTCACACTGCGGCGCAACGCTATAATGTAAATGCACCGGACAAGCCAATGTCCGCGATGTCGGCGTGGTTCACCGATGCCCGGGAATTCAAAATTATAATGTGTAATTGTCATGGAAACACAATACAAAATATATTTCAATGAGAGTACGCTTATTTATGCACTTGCAATTTAATTATGCTATTTAGAAAAATAAATATGATAATAATTGTGGGCGAGAGTTAATAAATAATAATTTGTATGGAAACCAATTCATATTATGTATTAAACGCTAATTAATAATCCAGCACTTTACATCAGCAATAATAATTCACTCGTTGATTGATGTATAAATGCATTAACTTTAATTTTTGTATTTCAACCATTCATAATGATAAGTTCCATGCGCAAATTGCGAAATTTCTCGAAATGGAGATTTCTCGTAAAGGTGTAGTTGAAAAACTGGGTTGGTAAATATTATCCATATATTATATTGTATTGATGAACAAAGGGCGTTATATTTACAAAAAAGCATTCCTTTTTGTCATATTTGACACTTAAGGAATTGAACTAAGGATAATTTATTTTCAAATTTACAACTTATCAATTCTTATTTAGTACTACTAATTTTTTAAATGAATGATATAGAAAAAAACGATTAGGTGTTATTAAAGAGGATAAACGGTCTTTACATTAAAATATAATACAAGTTCTGGGTATTATATTTTAACCATAAAGTTTTTTTTTCTAAATAACAATATATTCGTATTTAGAAGTATTTTAGAAGGATTCTGGTTATGATATTAGACATATTCTGCGTCTGCTGAATGATAAACAAAATTTGACATGTATTCAATGCTATTGCTATGCACGTACAGCTTTAACACGTGAGACAATACGCGAGGATCCCTAATCTACTAGAGGGTGACGTTACCTCTGGAGCCTGAACTTTTTGAAAGTTGGCGCGGAACGAAAGGCACAAAATGGCGGCAACAATGAGAAGTGTCAAATGGTCAGCAGACTTGTCTGCGTTACTCTGCTTATAGGTACTCTATCACTGACGAACAAAATTGCTGTTAGAGTGACTTCCCGGATGATTTGTATATTCCGAGTGCGCACTGAAGTATTGTGCAGCTCATCTGTATTAATTGAACAAACTGAACAAAGACAGTACTGGAAATATTCTCAGAACGCCTTAGTAAAACGAACATACCACATGGCGTACAGTTATTTGATTTTTTACTCATGAAATATTAGTTTTTGATTGTTGAAATTGGAAATTATTACTTTGTGTATCTGAATTGAATTAATCTTGTATAATTTCATTAAGTATAAGAAAAATTAATAAATAACAGTAAAATAAAAATAATTTGGTTTAACATAATTATGAATACTTGCAACAGACAATATATTTTTAATTTATTTATTTTTTTAATCTTTCGACGAGGTTTATGCCATTAGATCTGCTCATCCATGTAACCGTTGGGCATGAGAAGGAAAGATGTTGGGTTGGGTTGCCGAGGAACTTATGGTACCGAACCGACATTTGTCTGGAGTAGGTGAGAGAAACCCCAACTGCTTTGCACCGATCAGCGGTTTCGAAAGCAAAGACGCTATCACCACTATCGGATTTTTTATTATAGACCCCTGACTACTAATAACTGTAGGTAGTTCAAAACAAAACGCAGAAAAGCGCAGTTACCAACATTAGATTTATAATTTTCTTTTTTCATTTACACCTGTGAAAAATTTGTTTTTATTTATGAATATTAATTTTTTTAAACCTGAAATATTTGAAAAAGCGAGATATATTTGCGGTTTTCGCCGATATCCTTATTATTTATAAAACAAACTAAGAGTGTCAAAAATAATTCTTATTCAACGAATGTTAACTATTATGTTTGTGACAACATTTCAAAATGTTGACCTTCTACATGCAGAATATAATGAGTTATTAACCTTTCCCAAAAACATTGCTAAAAACGACAAGGAACATTTTTAAGGAATAAAATATATACAGTCGCACTCAGAAGAATGCCATGATGACGTTACAATTAAATGTAAACGTTTAAAACTATTTGTGTAATCTCCAGCAAGTGATAAATAAAACCATGTTTTCAATTAGCGTTGGATTTCAGTCACGCGCGTAGTTGCCGCGTGTATCACTCCACTGATTAGTATAGTTTTGTCAGCTGTGAGCCCAGCCTGTGGACTGAATATAGCACTGGCAACAAGCGAGTGGTGAAAACGCACCGCTGCCGATTATCCAAAACATGGTTACATTTATCACTTACTGGAGGTTACACAAGTAGTTTTAAACGTTTACATTTAATTGTAACGTCATCATGGCATTCTTCTGAGTGCGACAGTATAAGTTTTATTCCTTGAAAATGTCCCCGGTCGTTTTTAGCAATGTTTTTGGAAAATGTTAATAACTCATATTCTGCATGTAGAAGGTCAAATGTTAAAATTTTGAAATGTTGTCACAAACATAATAGTTAACATTCGTTGAATAAGAATTACTTTTGTCACTTTAGTTCAGTTTATAAAAATAGTAAAGTCGACGTATCGGAATAAACGGTAAAAATTTCGCGTTTTTTGAAACATTTGTTTTTTTAAACAGTATTATTCATTCTTACAACCATTTTTTAACTTGAGTATAAGCAGAAGAATATGACAAATTTAATGGTGTTAATTAGTTTTTTCTACGATTTGTTTGTCCCCCCTTTTCAGCGGAGTGTTGCACCTAACACGTGGTGGAAGAAGCCGGAAACAGCGAACGTCGCGATCTAAACTTNACGCCGCGATCTTGACTTGCGAGCCTCGCATCAATAGAGCCAACCTATCGTGGCGTAGTGGCCGCAGCTGCCGGCCGCTGCCACCACAGTCACCGACCGACCTAGGCGAGCAGCTGATAAGAATTGAAGGAAGCAGCAGTAGTAGTTGCATGGTAGAGTTGCGTTGTAGAGTCGCTTAGCAGGAATCACATGGCAGCAGATGCGTATCATAGTAGCCGCAGTGGTAGAAGCGAGGATCATCTGATAGATCGGCAACGAGACGATTGTCAAGCACTTGACGCGCGGTGTCAGTACAGAGGCATCGTAATGTCGTCCGTCGATACCAAAGATTTTCAGTAAAAGTAACTAGAGTAGGATGTTTGCGCTCGAGCATTTTGTAATTTCGTGAAGAGGCTGTTAATACTTTCTACAGAATTGTGAGTGCGTTAAATTGTGGAACATATAGAATAACGCGATTTCAGTAGAATAAATGTATTATCGATTTGTAAATTTTATGAAAATTTATAAAAGTAAATCTATGAACACAAATATATTTTAAAATATTATTCTTTTTCTTTATTAAGAAACCCTCATTATTTCTTGATTCAAAAATAATTGTGAACCTGACAATAACTGTTGTAACTATTAACTTATTTCTGGTTTTTGGATACTCCAAATATATTTTCTGCATTATAAAACAAGACCAGAAGATATTCGTCCAGTTGAAAATATAAATTCGATAACAATCCACGCCTTTTGGAAATTTTTAAAAATTTGTTGTTGTTTTTTTACCTATATTCTGCTATACTATAGCAACAACCCGTCAAGAAGTTCATGTCCCTATTACTTATTCTCTGTCTTGATGAATGAGCAAGTCAAGAAGGAAAACATTTCTACTTGTTCAATCGCTCAGAGGGAATTTAACAAATGGAATGAGAAAAATTTGTTGAAGTGTAGTTTGAATGCTTAAGGAGAGAAACATATTTTATTCACAGCAACTTCAAGAAAACTCATTCCCACGAGCTTTCGTCTTCAGTAGCAATAATGTTACATGAATCATTAATTTACGCGACTGACGGAATTATAAATATCTAACTTATCCATATAACTGGTATCCAGCATTATATCTTCGTGGATTTTACACAGTGGTTGCTCGCAAGTATGGTACTCTCGAACGGCACCTACTAATCACTAAAAGAAATGCAATGAATACTGTTAAGATTAATTTAAATGGACTTAGCAAATAACAGCTGATAGCGGATGAACCGTTTGCCTCCCTTGAACAGTTTTTTTTCTTCTAACATTCCTTCTGACGAGCCAATTCTACATTATAATATTTACATGTAAATTAATTTACCCCATTTTGTTCACGTTGTTTTATGTTGTGAGAGAGTTCCTCTTTTATCTTTCTTTGTTATTTTTGAAACATTTGTCCAAATCTGCAGTAATTGTGCACAGAAAAGGGAATGGATTTGAAGATTTTATTTTCCTAAAGTGGTGAAAATCATAATATATATTTAACAGACTTGGCGTGGATTGTTATGACAAAAAGGCGTGGATTGTTATGGAATTTATATTTTCAACTCGTGGACGAATGCATTCTGGTTTTTCTTGGCACCATTTTATGTTGCAGAAAATGGTATTTGGAACATCCAAAGCCAGAAATAAGTTAATAACAGTTAATAAAATCATAGTTAGACAATTATTGTCAGGTTTACAATTTTTTTGAATCAAGGAATAATGAGGGTATCTTACGAAAAAACTCAAAATATTTTAAAATATATTATTATTTAGCAATATACCGTCTATACTTGTAAATATATTTATTTTCGTACATTAACTGTAACTACGGTGGCGGAAATACAAATACACTGTTGCACGTCTAGTGAAATAACTCTTCTATTTCTTTGGGAGGGTCACACGTTGACGCAGACGTTGGTCAGTAAAAGCAGTTTTCCTTGTCCCACCCTGCAGACTACCACCTACATCACTACAGCTTGACTCTCCGCCGCGCAGATAAAAAAGTTGAATCGTGCGTGAGATATGTGCGCAACTCTACTTCTAGTGCTTTAGGCTTTAAGAAGTGCTTTTAGTCTGTCTTTGCATTACACTTATTAAAAATATCTCATGTTATTCTTGCTTCATGTATCTTCAGTCGTAGCTTATTGTACGGCATTCGGTGTTGTCCTCTAGCTCTGACCAAACGAACTCCAATGCAAATTTTAACCAATAATACACATGCATCTTAAGAACGTTTCAGCAAATATAAGGTACGTCATGTGATTCACAAGAAGGATTTTTTACAATTTTATTTAGAAGAAAAAGAATACATCTGAAGATGGAGAACATACATCCCCGAAACGTTGTGATAATACGAACTGGAAAAGAGTTTGTGCGTCCCCAATACAAACATGTTGTTATAAAAAAGGGCACTGCCAGCCAGTTTAACAACTAATAAGTATCTGCAGCAAGTACCCACGTATTAATTCTAAAGCACTTAAATAATACGCCGAAAATATCAGGCCCTCTTACTAAGTCCTGACTATAAACTTAGAATACGATCGTAAGTAAAAAATCATAAGACCATTAAGACATGAAAATAACATCTCAAATAACATGATTCAAGGAAATCGATGCATTACCAAGTCACTTCAACATATAAGTTAACTTTAGTTGTTTCCTCTCGTTGAAACGCGACGAAGTAAACAATATTGATCTATTTAAAAAATCCACTCCTTATTATATTTTTAATATTTCAATAATTTCTAGTACTGTTTATTCTCAATCATCAAAACTGGAAAATATATTGAAAATATTGAGAAATTATAAAAATCTTTAAAACTAATTTCTTTATTTGATATGGAAACCTTTCAAGGATATCAGAGGAATTCTATTGAAAAAGATCGGTTTTTCGTTATATATGGGTCAGAGAATGACAATATACGAATATATTGCAGCACCTAAATTCCATTTCCTGAATTAAATTGAAGTGGTACTACATTAATTCCACAGAAAGGTGACTCTTTTCCCCTTACAGCATAATTCCAGACCTTGTTGACCTTCCTGATACACACTGAAGCAGTACTGACCTTGTGTTTCTGTGGTATACTTGTTTTATCTAAATTTTCTGGACATAGGACGAATTTTTATTATGCTATAGGTGCCTGTAACCAAGTATTATTACATGAACGCCAGCTTTGAATTAAGGAGGATATTCGTTTAGGTAAAAATAAATATCGAAGGAACTCACAATATGTGTATTTTTAGTGAATGTGTATGACTCATATTTTCAACGTAAACCTTACTAAAAATCAATTTGTAGGGTAATATAAAGATATAATTCGATTTATCATGTGGTGTTATTGCGTTTTGTTGTATCATTAAACCATTTTACCTGCATTAATTGTTGTAATTCAGTAGCAGATTATAGAGACAATCAAAATCACAGGTAATCACTGGTTTATTTTCAGGTATCACATAATGAGTAATAACACATATATTCCATAACACATATTTAACAACATTTTTAATAATTTGAATAAATAATATCATAGACAATCAGAGAAAGAGAAGACGTAATGTAGAAATCATGAATCATTGGAACACTACAAAGAATTTGTACGTTTCTCTTTCACTGCCTACCCGTGATTAGAAAAACTAACTTAACTATAACATTGCTACAAAAATGTTGATAATATATAGTAATAAATAATAATACTCTATTGAAATTAATATAGTAGAGCAAAATAAATCCCTTAAATATAAGAACCTATATTAATTAATTAATGAAACATTCTACTAGCTCAATCTGAACAATGTCATAAGAAAAGGATTTGTTTCGATAAAAAATTAATTATTAGTATTCAATTTCTTTTAATCTGCAATATCAGAGTATTGTCTCCCTTAACATTTGTTTTCATAACCTTGCTTGATTTCGAAGCAAATTCTTCCCAATTTGTTTTTCTTTTTTTATTAATTTATCTTAAGTCTTATATTAACCGAATACTATGAGTTCAGTTTTCACTAGAAGGCTCTTTTGACATAGTTGTTGGCGAGCCATTAATAATAATTAAAATAATAATAATTAAAATAATAATAGTAAAAACATACAAACTCATAACTTTCTCAAACTCATAACCCATTTTTTATTTCTTCTTGTGTGATTTCAGAGTGAATATGTCTACTCAGAAGTTTCGTGCTCGTGGAACACTATATGAAGCTATTACGCCATTATTGTTGATTAGTAAAATACAAGGATTGTCTCCGTTTTCTTTTTCAACGTGTTCAAAGAGCTTAATACGTGAATTACAAACATCAAAACTGGAATTAATTTACACAATAATGGCACTAACTTTAAACTGTTCGCTTTTTTACTGCCTCATGTCTCAACGTTTCTCCTCATTTTATAAAAAGTTGAATCCTACATTGCTAATATCTGATGTATTTCTATGGTGTGCACACTTAGCCTCCGAAATTTTGAGCATTATAGTATTTCTTTCTCCTAAGTTTAAGAAGAACATGACACAGGCGTTCAGAATGGTGAGTGACGCAGATATTGTACTGCTGGAGGATCCAGATGTAACATACACCAAGTCCAAACACGTGTTGCGATGGGAATGCCGAATAGGTGTCTGTTTCTTCTTAATGCTCTACGTTGCAGAAACTATGATCGTGGGTTCAGGTGAACTCCCCGATCTTATTATTTACTTCTTGGCCATTTCGGCGATTCATAGTTTTTCCCTTACCGTGTGTGTCCAATTCATCAACCTGATGGTACTGTTGAAGTTGCGATTCCGCGCTCTCAATCAGCGATTGACCGTGATGATGGAAGAATACTCCAACATGGGGTTGGACAGGGTGAATAGGTTGAAGGTGATTGTATGGACGTCGCGTCATGGGACTACTCGCATCAAGTACCCTGTAGCTTCTTCATGGCGGGTTTCGGGACTCACGATCCAACAGCTCCGCGCTGCTCATCTCGCTCTTTGTGACAGTGCCACGATGTTTGGAGAGGCTTACGACATACAGGTGAGCTACGTACTATGAGACATTGTTTCAATAACTTTTTATTTTTTAATATGTGATTAAATAGGAACATTACATTCTGTAATACATTAGCGTAAGCCCTCTAATGCGGGCTGCTTCCAATATTACAAAGGTATACACAAGAAGGTACATATTACTACAGTGTATCACTTGTAGCAAACACGATTACTACACAAATTAAAAAAAAACTATTTACAACAAATCTAAAAACTAGTGAAAATTTAAAATATTTTTCTTAGTTTGTTTTCATGCAACGTTACCACTGGACAGCGGGGGTCTAGTGGTAGCGTCAACGATCCTGCTGAGCGGTAGAGTTTGAGTTCAGAACTATGTGAGGTTTACAGCTGGGGTTTCCATCACCTACTCGGTTCAGTAACAAATTCACCAGTAACCCAACATCTCACCTTCCCAATTCCCTCTCCAAAGTCCAATGGTTAAGTGGAAGCAGGTCTCCTGGCCTGAGCTTCGCCAAAAGACAAAATGAACATTTGTCTCTACACAGCAGTTATTTTCTATACATCTTCAGTAATAGATTCTAACCATTTTTTGTAAGTTAATTATATTTTTCCTATTTTATTAATTACAACGAATTTCGATAAAAATTTATTACAAGGAAGTTTATTTTAGCAGGAAATAAGATAATTTGTGTTTTGTGACATGTATCCATATACGGGAATAATTGCTTAACTCTCTCTCCATTTCCCTCATACAATCACGCCGGATGTGCGGAGACATTTCCACCAAATGAAAAAATCTGGAGTGTCTCACGTGACTTCATCGTGACGTTACTGTCACTTCTCCTGTTACTGTCTCACGTGACGTTACTGTCACTTCATCTTACTATACGAACTTGTATAATTGTGTATGTAAATTGTTTTGACACTATATGAATTGTAAATTAAACTAAAAAACAGAATTATGTCGTTAAGATTATACTACCATATGACAAAACTTTACATGTCAGAAAAGATTTGGAACATATAACTAGCCAGGAAGAAACGAAAGAAATACAGGTTTAATGACTAGGGGGAGGGCCACTTGTGAAAAATTATTTTTTAAATATTTGTGATGAGAAAATTTAGTTGATTTTTATATTAATTACCTGTATAGACACTTAAGTTTGTAAATTTACTTCAATTGTAAAACTTTGAATGTACTTAATATTTTATTTTGTAATTCTTCCAGTTCACATGGATACAAACAAAACTCTGCAGCAACTGAAAACAAATATACCATACGTATGGTTAAAGAGACACAAAGTTTATAATGGACACTTTTACGGAAATATCTGCAATATTTAAAAATAGATAAATATTCTATTAAATTAGTATTAATTGTGGCTTTAATTCTTTGTAACGCAAGTGGTTATTTCCTGTCTGGATTCAGAATTACATCTATGAATAAACTGTGTAAGCTTTCTTGTTTTTGTACAGGTGCTTGGTATAATAACGACAGCATTTGTCAGTACCGTGTCATTATTCTACGCCCTATTGAATCAAAATACAATCCGGAAGGACGACGACATACCCAGTTCATTTCTGTTGGGACTATACTATTGTTGGGCAATAGTCTGGATGATGAAAGTACGTAAGTGGATTAGAAATAGATATTTAATACGAAACTGGTTTGAAAATAAATCCATTAGTATCATTCATGAAATAGGGATCTTGGAAACACTTTTAGATCGAAAGGTGGTGAACAACTTATTTCTATGAAAGCAAACAGAACGATTGAAGTTGTAATGGAAGGCATTTACGAGTATATTAACTTAAGTATAAGGCTATAGCCGTGGTAGATAGTAAAATGTGTCCCTCGTCCATATTACATACATTTCTGCGACACAGTAGAGGTTTCTCATTCTAACTAACACACGTTAAGATTCTTAACTGTGAAAGGTTACCAGCACCCAGTCAAGTACTCTACTAACTGCTCCAAATTTCTAATGTACGTTTCAAATCAAATTTTTTAAACTCTTTATATTGAAACATGATAAGGATTAAAGCACAGAAATATAAATTCATCATTAATTAAAAATTTATCTCTAATAGGAAAAGTACATTAAATATCGTTACCTCATTTTTTGATGGGTGACCGTAAACAAGAGGATCACAAAATTCTCGTTCATAGGAAAACCTCTGAAGATACTTGTTTTTACCAAAAAGTAACAGAGGAATGGACAAAAAATCGTCAATATACTACTCCATATATTTATATGTAGTGTGTATCCCTTCACGGAAAATTCTAGTGCAATGAGTACTTTATTAATTTAAATTCAGCAACACCTAAATTCATAAATGTATTTCCCTGAGAGACATTATTCAATAATGAGCTAAAGTTTAAAAGAAAATTAAAAGTATATTAATATTTCGTATCATTGCTTTTGTGGCAGTTGCTATTAGTGCTGGCGGTGTGTAGCAGCGTATCATCAGAAGCAGATCGCACATCACGTATTCTGCAGAGTCTGCAAGTGGTTGCTTCACCACTGCAGGAAATAGACGCCCAGGAAATCACACAATTCACAAACCAAGCCCTGGCTCGACGCCCGACCTTCGAAACATGTGGACTCTTTCGTGTAGATCTATCATTGGCTTGTTCAATTGCACAAGCTGTCGCTTCTTACATCGTCATAATGATGCAGTTTGACGCCCAAATGAACAGCGCAAAACCATAGTTTTCTTCGGTAGGAATGAGACGTTTGAAGAAAATCCAAGAGCTAAGAAAATCAGCCTCAGTGAAAATATCCGAAGTATTGTCACGTAGCACTAAGAAGAAAGTCACGTAGCACTAAGAATAAAGTAACACCGCTAAATTCTTCAAGGACGCTTTTCACTAATATTGCCATTTCGTAATGGATTCGGTGAGACTTCAAATAAAATTTAATTAAAATAACGGAAATCTTATTATTGAACATAAGTTTAAGAATTAAAAAAAATTTCAGTCATTAAATCAATGACAAAAATAATTTATTTCGTTTTCGATATGCATAAATATACGGCAATTTCCAGGAATTGTGACCCAGTTGATACGGGACCTCTGTATCCTAAGTAATATGAGAAACAAGGTACACTGAATTAACACTCAATAAAAGATGATTTAGTCATATTACTGGATGCAATGAAACAAAATAATACACTCTTACAAGAAGATCAAATTTCTGATAAAGAAAACTATTTGTGAGTATTAATTATGAATCATCTAGAAAGAAATAATTCTATTCAATGAACAAATTGCAGAATTGGTAGTGTTAAAATTTATTAGAATCTTTTAAGTTACTCATTTGATCACCTGTCTTGAATTATACTAGTCAAGCTGAGAAATCCACTTATTCACGTGACTTTTGATACTCTTCTGTAAATATTGTTCTTCAAACAGACATTGACAAATTGTAAAATTAGCCCATAATTCATTAAACATTTTAAAAACAAAGATCCACTCAATAACGTAGTCCCCTTCAATCAACTTATGTCGTACGGAATCGTGAACATGAAGTGTCAAGAATATTCGAACATAGCACTCACCTATGAATTTACCGCCGTCGTTGAACAAGTCCCACGGGGCACCAGTATCCACCTATGTCTATGCTAGTGCCTCCCTTTTCTCCCTTTCTTAGTCATCCTGAAAAAAATGACCAACACGGCAAAGAGAACACCGGAGTTGAGTTTTCCGAGCGTGGATCATAAGCATTTATTGAAACGTTGGAATTACAATAGTATACAAACATAGGATTCTTGTGTACGACGTGGAAAAATCCTTTACAACTTCAATACACCAATAATTCATTAAATTAACCACAAACACTTCTCATATTTAACATATAATTACTTTACACAACAGAAAATTCCTTTAAAACAAACCTTAATACATCAACGACTCATTAAATTAATCGCAAAATTTTCTTTTAATTTTATAGTTCAAGTAACATTCCTGGGAAATGAAGTTCTTGAAGTTTTATTTTCCCTTAAACACTTAAATTATAACTCTTGCATCACAACCTTTTCAAAAAAATCTCAAATGAATACCGCACAAATAATTTTGTTCTGCGCTGCATTTTAACTCGTTTCTATTCTAAAACTTCCTCCCCCACGGAGATTGATCATATAATAGAAGAAATTAATTTTTTTCACATTTGCTTTTTCAAAAAAAAAAAAAATACTTGCACCTAAGAAATATTCAATTTAACACAAAACAAATATTTACATAAAAATAAATTACACAACATTTGAATTCTTTTAACATTAATACACAAAATGCTAGAGAACAAAATTTACATATTTAAATAAGTGTGCTCTACAAATTTCGTTAAGACCAGAGTTCTTTTATCGTACATTACATCGTACGTACTATTAAATCCTTTTAAATATCTCAGTCTGTCTTGGAATATACTTCGTAAGTTGAACTGTTCTCTGTCCCTTCGTTTTCAAACACAGTCAGGTGTGCTTCAAGGTCACTAGATTTCCGACCACGGACCTTGACCCTCGTGTAGGTTCACGATACTTCAACGCCTCAATTACTTGTGCAGCTCGAGTTCGCGTACTCGTAATGTTCATAAATGTTTTTGCAGATTCTAATAGTTCCAGATGCAACTTACTTAAATTTCCGCTTGTTTCATTGATCACATGCTTCGAGATATAACAGTTATTTTCATAGGCTCGATCCTGACTATTTCTCAACAAATTTTCCGAAATTGAATAATATCGGATGGTCACAAAACGAAGCGTTTCTTCTCACAACCTCACGACGAAGAACTATCTCGAGTTTCACAGAAACTTAAGTCTTTTCTCGTACGCGAACTCAGACTAAGTACTCGCGATCTCTAAAACCATGTGCTCCGCGGTCTCAACACCAAGTGAAAGATTCTTCTTCGTCTTGCTTCTCAGTCCCTTCGAGACAATGCATTGTAACTCGACTCGCATCCCAGTTACCAATCACGATGCGTCGTTATGTTCACTAGATTCCTTGGTCGTTCTGCTTCAATGTTCTCTCCAATTGCGCTGCGTTCTTAATAGGAATCGCTCGCTGACCGAATAAACTCTTACCTTCTCGAAGTGACATGTCTCCGTCACCCTCGAAAATTGCAAGATATGCTGCGGAAAATATATCGGATGACGCGACTGATATTTCTATCCTTAGATCTTCTTCCATGTTCCAACCTCATCCGCGGTATTTAAGCCAGATCTTAGGCCTTTTCCCCTTAAACGTCTGCGATCTTTTTCATTGATCTCTTAGATAATTTCTTAGAATATTATCAGAATATATACCACTGACTGACCAATCTCGAAATCTCAGAAACTACAAAGCCAACAAACTTGAAATTACACAGATGATTCCTTTTAGGATGTTGACATCCGCTAAGAAATGATTTTACAAAAAACCACCCCTAACGGAGTGAATTGAAGGTTGACATGTTTTATGTATATATCCCAAAATAACTCTAGAGTGTCTGGAGCACGTGCAACCAAAACTTGATACATATATGACAGGCTATCCGACAACACGAACTGTGGGGGTAATACATCCCTGGCACCCCTGTGGAGGGGTTGACACGTAAAAATAATATTAAAAAACGATATTAAAAGTGAAACCATAGTTTTCGGTGCCGTTTTGTAGGATAAGTTCTCCGTCGACGCGTCGTACGTTCACAATCAATCCACATTAGAGATAAATTACCCCTGGCACCCTTGGGGTAAGGGAGATGATGAGAGGCAGGTAAAAATGATTGACATTGGTGTCGAATAATGACTGATATTATTGATGAATAAATCATTTTTGGAACCGTTAAAGTAAAGTGACACCCTTATTGTAACATAAGTACACGATCACCCCAGATGAGGAATAAACATTCTTTGTGTTGGAGTGAGATAGAGTGAAATGTAAAAATAATTAAAAGTGGCCAAAATTAATGTTGATATCGTAGTTTTTGGGGCCACTGAAATTAGTAGTGACCTTCTCCAAGACGTCAAAGACTACAATCAGCCTATATAAAGCCCAGCACCACTAGGGAAGGGGATGACATGACAAAATTAGTTAACATGACACATACCAGATACGAGTCCATAATTTTCGGCGTCGCTGAGTTGACTGTGAAATCCCGACATCCTGAAAGTTGAAATTTAGCCCTCTAGCACCACTTGCCCCTTGGGGTGTGGGTGGAAATGGGTTTATAGACAAAATATTTGAAAAGTAATTTTGAAATGTACAAAAATGAAAAATAAAATGAAAGATGACTATATAAAAATGAATGTGTTCGAAAAAAAGAGAAAGGATAAGAAAGAAAATTTACATACTCGCTTCTGAAAGCATGAAGTCAGCTGCGAAAATTCACAGGAAAATAAGAGATATATGTATAAATTTGTTTCCGACGTAAGGATTGTGAAACAAAATAAAAAAATTGTTTCAGTTGACAAGACAGATGACTGAGGTCATAACTGCGCATGGTGATATTAACAGTCATTTGAAAAGATTCAAAATTATTGAATAGGGAACAGGTTTATGTAATAAAAATGAGTAAACAAAAGACCATCTATTGTAGGAGTGTGAGCTGTATGATCCGGAGAGAGCGCGTTATATTTTAAATGATGAAAAGGCAGGACGTGATTAAATTCAAACGAACCACGCATTAATAGGCAGAAAAGGCGAAGTATTTACTGAATTCGTAGAAAAAATATGGGGATAAAAGAACGGATGAAGATGGTATGAATGGTGAAGAGAGACGGAACAGTGAAGAAAGACAGGAAAAGTGAAGGGACAGATTAGAGTGAAGAATTAAGCAGCAACAAATAGTTTTAAGAATTATAAAGATGTGTCACGTAATGTCTTACGATGTACACATGTTATTAAATAATAAACTAAAGAAAAAAAGTTTTAGGGTTGATGAGATTTGAAAACTATAAATTCTGTGAAGTTCAAGTTGAGATCACAAGGGGTACAGTATTCTTAGACCTGGGGTGTGAAGTACGAGACGTAAAAATAACGTTAATAGAGTCGTTATTAGGGTCGAGTCCGTGGGTTTTGTGATATTCTGAGATGAATAATCGCATTTCAAAAACTCTTTATACCCTTCAGACTACATGAGGTGCGCGACACATATAGAGGCGAGGGTTGTAAAGAGCGTGACACAAAAAATCGGAAATGTCCGCTAGTAAAGATTTTACGAAAATGCACCCCTAAGGGAGAGAAATAGAAACTTGGTGTTTTCTAGAAACTTTCAACTACATCAGGGACGTCACCGATGCATTCTTAGTTCACAATCAGTCCATACTGGAGATAATATACTCCTAGCACCCCTAAGGGAGGTGTGGGAACGGGAGACAGGTAAAAATAATAAAAGACAACCGATATTGGTGTTGAATACAGCGTTTTTAAAACGGAGAAGATCACAGTCTCTTAATGCCAATTGAGTCTACGATCACCCCCTATACTCTCTTTGGGAAAGTTGATGTGTAAAACTAACGAAAATGACGTTATATGTATTTTGGGTTGAGATCATATAGATTTCTGTGCAGCTGCAATAAAGAGTGACATTCTTGTAGACGCCAAAGAACACAATCAGCTTGAATGAACACACAACCCCTTGAGAGTTATCGAATAAGAAAGATACCAGTTAGGATTCCAGAGGTTTCAGCGTCGCCAAGGTGATAATGAAATCCCGATATGACTCTGAATTCAGCCTTCATGGAAGAATGACACCACTAGGAACCTTTCGGGGCGGGG
>NNCF01126193.1:1105586-1130328 GCA_002313205.1 Laupala kohalensis
ATTTAAAACTAATTTTGAAAAATAAAACAATGAAAATTGCATCGGATCCATAGTTTTCGGGTTGAAACTGAGGACACCGTGTTTCGAAAAACCCACAAGATACACGGTTGAAACGATCGTGCAGGTAAAGGATTAAAAGCACCTGGAGCAGGCAGTCAACTGCTACGTGCAGGTGTGTCTCGCGCCTGCGCAGTACAAGCAAAATCGAGATTGCCGCTTAAAAGGTGAGAGTCATCGCATAGGCCAGTTACGAATACTGGAAAAGATTAAGTTCCCAGTCTCACTGTGAGAGTGCGCCACTGACCCGAATGCAGACTAACTGAACTGAAGAGAATTGAACGTTGAGAAGAACAACTGGTCTGCGAGGAACGGGACTCGGGAGAAAGGAGTGAAATACGAATTGTATCTTTATAATTTTCATTTTTAGCCATTTCCCCATGCTGATAAAACGAAAAAACTATTGGATAATTGAATAGTGTGAATTTTACCTAGCAATTCCAGGCATTAGTGGTCTAACCAATAAAAAGTCGTCTTGACAATGAAAGTGTTTTTTATGGCATCCAATCAGATATTTTACCTAAAAAATAAGCTGTATTTTTCATTGATTCTTCTTTAATCTGGTTGGTTAATTGTTAGCAGAGTGTGGTTGGCTGTGGACCCAAGACGTGTGTGGGAGTTTTATGTATGTGTATACACACCGACACTATTAAAAACGACCAACATTAATGGGTAACATTTTCACTGGAAATTAATGAGATCATGAGAAATAATTTCACATTTCTATGCATTTCTCGTCGACGTCATCCAGATTAGGTCTCGGGGTGTAGCCTTATTTCTGCCTATTTGTTTATAAACGTGCATGGAATATCCAATGCAATACGTCATGTTATGTCTCCTTGACAATTACGAAACATGAACAATTACAAAACATAAACGATTTCAAATTCAATAATCATGGAGGTTTACTTCATTGTATGCCATTCTTTGTTTTATTTTAAAACTACGCAGATTTGGAGACATAGGCTCCAGCAATATTGCAGGTAACTCTTTCCTGGAAGCTATTATTCTGTTAACGAAAGAGAATTTTCCAATATCTGTCCTTTGCTTTCTTCCTTGAATTTTATAACTACGATCGTTTCGGCCGCGAATATTCCGTTTTAAAAGTCCCAGCTTTACGTCAACCCATGGTGGCCCTCCTATGTACGCCTTGAAAAGTGAACAGCTCGCAATTTCTCTTTCAAAACTCGCTATGTCAAGGCTCTGCGGATATTGACCGAAACTAATCAAGTGCAGTATGTGGGAACTTGTTTTTTCTGTCAAAATGAGGACAGATTATATTCGTATCGGTGACGCGATTATTGGTGGGTCACAGCGCGGGGACACAACGTCTTCGTAGACAATGTGTGACAAGTGTGCCCACTGGCATAAGAACGCAAGGGGCTGAATAATAGAATCATCACTGATTGAGTGGGAAGTGAATCGAGAAAGACAAATGGAAATGGGCGAGGAATCTTAATCCCCTTAGTAGCACACTCATCCGTAAGAATACAAGGCAGGGTACAAGAAAGTGAATGGGTCAAGCGTGGCATGGGGGCTAAATCGGAACCAATTCTGAGGCTCTGAGTAAACTTCTCTAATCTAATGATAGGCACATTATCACTGGCACTGACAAGGACACACTGATCATTCTCACACATAAATCCTCGCTTGAGACCTGTTAAACCTCAGACAGATGCCATTAAAGTACCAATCACTGCAATTTAGTAACTTCGTATCCGATCGTGAAGCTATTTCTACCACCACTACCAATATTATTAATCCAGAAGTAATAAAAGATTTTATTAAAGAACTTTATTTACAATATTTTTTAAAGATTTCCTATATTACATTAATAATACCTTCTGCAAAAATATCAATTCAACATGTATTGAACTATTCAACATCTTTGAAGAAGATAGTGTCTTTATCACAAAATCATTGCCATTACAACTTATCGCTAGTGCAATGAACTTAAGCGTCTTCAACTTCAATGAACACCGTATTCAAGCATTTCTTTTTCTTTTTCGTTCACACAAAATAATCCAAAATAGATGCAGTTGAAGAGTATGTATCAGGAAAGCGACCAACACTTAGCAACATCTTTGATAGCCGAAAAAGAATACGTTCTCAGCTACGTAATGGACAATGCAATCCCAACCCCTCTCCTAATGATATCCATTTCTTGAACTTACAACGTTTCAGCAACAAGTTTGCGACTTCGTCAGATGCTTCTCAATTGTGCCCCAAATTATAAGAAAATGACTGGAAATGATTACGAGCATTTCGTTGAAATTATCCCCGAGTGATTCCTCAGTAATTTCCAAATGTGAAATGACACTTATATTTAGTTTGCTTACGTCAGGTTGCCGAGGGGTGGTGTGCCTCCAGTTGTCTCTCTTAGTGTGAAACCAAGTGTACTCCAAGTATGCCAGGGCACGGATCCCATTAGGTTCAGAGCTTGGTACACACAACCAAATCCTGTATCCTCAAATTTATGTTGATCCTATTATTTCTATTGGATTTTCATCTACAGTGTAAGTAGCAAATTAGAGTAGAAAATTAGTAATAGAAAATAATTCAAGAATTAATCCAAGTACGCTCATGGCGCTCTTTTATAATTTTGGCAAATGACTTAGGTACACACTTGAAAACGCACACAAAATGCTCTGTAGTTCCACATTATTATGGATTACGAATCATAATTCCTATACAATGAATAAAAAGGTTTTAGATTTAAGATAATCTAATAACCAGTTTCTTTACTGTCAGAGGTATATACTCATATTAGTTAGCACATTGCCATAAAAGTAAGTTCATGAGAGTGGGGACATGGGAGAGGACAGAAACAATGCGTGTTTAACAAATTAAAATATACTTTTGATGACCTATTAACAAGAGAAAAAAATAGGTAGTATGTAAGGGGAATCATGTGACATAATTTTTAAAATTTTAGTTTAACATCATATAACGTTGATGCTTGTGTCTTAATTTAGTGAAATGATGCATAAATGAAATACACGCGGAGCATCTAATGAAACAACAAAGAGATGATATAACACGAGCTGTGAAGTGTATACGTATCTTGCACTTATGAAACTCCCTTTTCATCAAGAAGCTTATCTTCCAATCCAAGTCCGTGGTCCTGATTGATAAATCTTAAGGATCATATACACTATTAAGTCACTAATTTGGCTACGGGTTTGTGAATTGCAATAGTGCTATAAGATAAGTAACTGCCATACTAAAAACTGCACTGAAGAGTCCCATGTCGACACGTAAGCCACCAGCAACGCGTAACTCCGTGGTACAGACTGCTAACTGCGCGGCAAATCCTTCCAGCTCGTGTTCTCGTTCGCGTTCGTAGCTCGGGCCAAAAGAATGCCTTTGGTCCCATAACAACGCACGTTGCACTAGCGCTGCCGTGCGGCGAGCTTCTCCAAACACCAACTCCCCACAAACCGATATGCCTATCATCTTCAAGGCCAAGGGGAGACCCCAGAAAAGAGGTCGCCCAAGATCATCTGAATGACTTTGGCTTGTAATAACGAAATAAAAAGTTCCCGATCCGCAGAAAATGAAAGCAATGCATTCGATTGCTAAGAAGATAGAGTAAATGTCGTTCATTCGATCCAAAATGGAACAAAGGATGAAGTGGATCCGACGTATTTGTTGGAAGTGTCTCAGATCTCCAAAGCTTGCTCCTGAAATTAAGTCGTCTTGATGTCTTTCAGTATTCTTCAAAACTGGAAGGAACATGATAGGTTTCACTGAGATGATCCTTTTGAACGTTGGATCTTGATATTCAATTAATGGCATGTTATAATTTCCAAATATATCGAGAGAATTTATAACTTTAAAATATGAATATACCAAATAAGAAATATTAATAAAAATACATGTACTGATCCATGTGGGAATGGATGATATTAGCGCTGCATAGGTCCCAAATAGAGAAGCAAAATGGTATACATCTGATGAAGTTACCTCGCTATGTAATATAAGACTAAAAACGCTTACAACCAATACAACTTCGCATGTACTAATTATAAATGAGCTGAAGGATATTTCGTGTCCCTTTAGAGATATTGTTATATCATACAAGTCATCAACTATTGTTTTTATTTTTCTTACGTGGTTTGAATTTGACATAAGAATGTAAAAGCTTCCTGAGAACATGGCCATGAAAAAGAATAATATTTGAAGTAATGTGTCGACTGAAGAATTTCCATCATAACCATAAATGTTTCCAATGTTTATTGTAATGTATCCTAAACAAATCACTTGTGCAGTAAATAAGAGGAAACCATACACTCTACCAGAAAACGAGATAGAAAGACTCTTCTTACCCTCTTCAACAGATTTTTCGCAGGTTTCGAAGAAATAAGGAGCCAAGCCGAAAATCTTACCCAACACAAGTAAGGGCATGAAAGGTGAAAAAATGTGAAGTTTACGTAGAAAATACTTCATTGCGATGTTATGTAACGACCTTCTTCATTACCAAGATGTAAGCTTTTGAGTTTTATACCATTACATATTTTTCAGTCTCGTAAATGTTTATATGAACATTTCATCTGACTTTGAAGTACTTCCATGTTTCATTTATCTGTATTTCAACCTAAATATTACGGTAAATTCCTTCTTTCTCTGGAAGAGATATCAATATTTGTAACAAACAATAATACAAATGTAATCGTTCGTTGAGAATGTTCAAGAAGAATTTAAACCGATTTTGACAAAAGAATTATTTTATTTACAAACGCATAGGGAGTTTCATATAAAGAAATAAAATGTTTCGACTTACCCTCGACATGTACGCCATTTTTAGCTATTATAATGTCTACCCTATATTCAGTTTCCTGCGAAGTCTATTGAGTCAAGGCCAGTGTTACAAATGGTGTAACGACCATCTCTTTAAGGCGCTGGACTTTTTAAATTTTTAGAAGCGTACGAAAATACCCGCAAAAATTGTAATGGGATTAGACCTCCGCTGCGAGATATTTCTTTCCAAATTCCAACCTAGGCATCAGTCTAGACAAAACAATTGCTTCAAATAGCGGCATTATCGAAGTTTCCTTGTGCACAAACTCTTCTGAATATTTGAGACGTTGCGCGCACATATTTATTAAATATCTAGAATAACTTAAAATCTCGGTAACAATTTTCAGTGACTTTAAGTAAAGTTATTTCCTGAAAATAATATATGTTGTATAAATAAATAAAGATTTTGTGTAGATACATAAAGATTTTGAATGAAAATAAAAATACAATAATTATAACTACATACCGTATCATTTGAAGAAAGAAACTTTGAAGACGATTTAGTTCAAACAGAAAATGCGGACATGTGTCCTGTACCCACATGTTCGTTTTATGGAAGAAGGTTTGAGAATATTGTTAATTTTGCATTCAGGAATCTGTAAATGAATATTGATTCAATCATTTTCAAAATTTGTCACACGGAGTAAATTATCAAACATTGAGTATACTCTGGTAATATGTGAACAATAACAGCCCATTCAATTAAATATTACTTGGTATAAACTAAGAAGAATAACTCTCATAATATGTATCAGTATTTGTTTATATATCGTAATTGATTTATAGATCAAGTATATAAAATATATAACATTATTTGTAGTTTTATGTATGATAAATACATTTAAATTATGCAAGATATGTTGATGTAACCCACATAATCTGATAGAATTATATAAATACTTTATAATTTTTGTAGAAAAAAAAACAATAAAAAGTTTGAACACATGAATGTACTTATTGTTAAGCTTAATTATTTACCTGCCTCTGCCACAAGTGTTTTCAGGTCACTTCGGTGTGTGTTCTGAAAAGAAACTTTACCCCTCATTAATCACACGAAACTGAAATAAATTGAGCGAGAGTCTTATCTTAGAATCTATTTAGTTCGTGTCATATTCCCCAATTAATTGCAATTCTTAACTGGATCTGATCATCTTTGTCCTAAACTCATGCAGTTACCACTTATTCATAACAGTTTATCTTGTCCCTTCGGCCCTAATTTTTTGTGTACGAGTACTTCACTATTCACTTTAGTGGGCGAAAAAAGTCACTACAAGAGCACATTTGATATTACCAAAAATTTCCCTTATTTGAAATCATTGACATTATGAATGATGTACATTGACAATAAAAAAATTAGATACAATTACTGGTATTCTAAAAACACTTCTTTGGCACCAATGTACCGAAGTATATTACCGCGAAAACACCGAGTTCGAAAATTGCCATCATAAAAATTATTTCTTTGTAGAGGGGGGGCGGGGGTACATATGGACAGTGAAGTTTTGGGTTACTAACTCGAAATTATTTCAATTTTTTTATTGTATAAGATTTTCGTGCAAAACATTAATTTAAGTTATGAAGATATAACTCACTTTGGGATACATTAACAACATATGATTCTGTTCCAATTATTACAATCCGATTAATTTCTTAATGTTACAACAATTATTACAAATTTTCATATCTCTAATAAGGTTTTATTAGTTTTTTAGAGGACAAAATGCGGAACTTGGAAATAGTTGTTATTAATTATTTCTTCAATCTTGTTGCAAACATATTTTGGGGGTAATTACTGACGAAGTATTTTTCATTTGAAACAATAAGGTAATTATGGACGTAACTGCAACTAGCACAACTATTTTCAAAGAAACTTTATTATTACTTACATATTTTGATTACATTTTAGATAGCTAAGTCATAAATTTACAATCAATGAAACTGCTTAGCTCTAACTTGGTGATACACATCTGTCAGTCATTATTCTTTCAAATTCGTAATTACCCCACGTTCGTCAGTTTTGTTTTTGAAAGCAAATGACACTATAACATGCTATATAGGAAATTATCTTGATTTTAGATAATAGACAGTTAATCAATGAAGTAATATAAAGTCAGAATTTGTCTTTTTGAAATATTACGAGCATAATTTCCAATTTTTCGTTAGTAACCCCAATCTCCCCTACTAACAATAAGTGTGAAGTAAGTAAAAGGTTTTCATGGTTGACAAATATCAATTTGGCTTTTACATGACACGAACAGAATTATTTTAAAATAATATAGATCATCACACTCTTATTTCAATGAATATTTCAATTCTGGGTTAGAGTTTGTTACTGCCTATTATAATATAAAAACAAAAAATTCTTTCATTTATTCAAAAAGCTTTCTTCAGGTTTCATATCACTGCTAGCATTCCCCGTCGCAACTTAGGCCACGATATTTGTTATCATAGAATATTTATTCTTATGAAGTTACTAGGAAGATCATATAACTCTTCATTTTCAGTATCTTTTTGCGCAACCATAGAAATGAAAATGGGATGCATTATCACAAAAGTTCTTTGTAAAAATAATTTCTAATTTATTATACATTATATAAACAAATTTCTGACAAATAATACAAACCGTTCGCCAACACTTACCACTTAGATGAACTTATAATTTTGTGTAGTTTTCGTCGTAGCCAAAATATGAAGTGAATCCAACTCAATCCATCAAGTGGATTATTTAGTAGATTTCTGATTTTTTTGTTATAAAATTGTAGTATGGGTGGCAACTGCCCGCCCCTACCTCATATGACATCCTTTATATCAATTACACCAACATAGTGTTGCGACAGCGGCACTGCCTGGTGGCTTTGCGTATATCTTGTACTGCCAGAGTTATGAACTGACGGTTTCAGAGAAAATAACGAGGGTGGCGGACCCCGCCAGGCGTAATACAATTGTAATGTAGATGTATTTATAATATAATAATATTAAATAATTAAACATTTAATATTAATATTTGGGTGTTTTGTAATTTGCATTTTTTGGAAAATGTAATTGCTTGACTTGTGTCTCCTAAACCACTTTAAAAATTTTCAGTGGGTGGATGCATGAACCACGGTGCCTCGTTTGGATACACCAGAGTTTGAAGAAAGAATTTAAAAAAACAGAAAGCTGAGTTAATACATAATAATAGGCAGCCCGATAGAATGAACCTCCAAGGCGCTGCCAACAATGAATGAAACATTTATTCTGAGTATTGTAGCAGAACGTAAATTTTTCGTAGTTATAATAATAAAAATGAACCTGAGTTAAATCGAAAATTATTAATTAATTTATGTAAATTTCTATTCCTCGACTAGCTCTTTGTCAGGGGTCCGCTCGTAATTGGGTTCGTGTTATTTAATCAATAGAAGGTACCATACTGGAGTTCCAAAGACAGGAAAACGCTTCATGGACAAATTAACTCATTAACTTTAATTAACACAAATAACACATACAGTATAAAAAGACCCTCATGCTGCCCCCAAAAACACACGTAACTTCCTGCAAACATAAATACAAAATCCACTGATTTTACCGCCGAATTCGGCTTCTTCACAACAATACGAATTTAAACAAATTAAACCTTTTAAACAACATTGAGATAATTTTTCTTTCAATCAACAAAAGAAACACTGAAGTGACAACAACTTTCGCTTCTTGAAAGCACAATTACATTTACAATTAACTTGAAAGACGGAATTAGGCGGTGTTCTTCCTTGATGAATGGCCCCTCTTCACGAGTCATAAAGTTCAAAGTTCTGGGCCCCTTTTAACAGTAAAAACCGCACTCGTCTTCTCGCAATAGCGCATGACGATAAGTATTGGATGCAACCAACAGTCATGAAAATACCTCATCCAGATGACAAATCAAGCACTGCAGTGGTGAATGCAGGGTTCGTTGACCTCCCGGGAAGCCGGACTGGCTCCGCAGTTAGGGTGATTCCTGGTTGATGACGTCACGTCTCGAAGGCTCGAACGGTTGTGAATTTCTCCCTCAAGCTACGCAGCCTGAGTACCCTCAGGCGTAGCGCGAACCCGAACCACCATTGTTCGACTCCAACTGTTGATGACGGCGTCTCGGAAGAGCCCACCGATTGGACAGATTCTTCGAACGAATTACGTAACCTTTTATCAGATTTAAAATCTGCCGCCAATAATAATCACCATAAAGAAAACTAAAGACTTAGTTCCGGAAACTTGTAAACTCAGAAATCTCATCTCCATCTCGTTTGACAAAAAATCTTGAAGTGAAAAAATCACGAAACTTCTCCGTCTCGTTAAAAAAATCTAGAAGTGCTCTGCTCATAAAACATCCCCGTCTCGTTTCAAAAAATCTAGAAGTGCTCTCGAAGAATGGTTTTCAGTTCCTTAAGTGGGTTTTCTCCCCCCTACGCCCTTTCTTCCACTTCCAACCTTCTCAAATTTTGAATTAACACGTGATCGTAGCTTCCAATGACATAAATATTCCCCTTCCCGTGCCTCAGTTCCGATTGGAGATTTTGAGTGTATTTTGTTACTCGTTGCGCCAATCCTTGAGTGTATATTTGAACGTTACTCAACCGCTGTTTTGAAACGGTTTTTAAAGAAAACGTATCTTGTTCATTTTGTACCGGCGTGTCCCTCTAACTCCCCCTAGTCGTACGACCGTTTGGGTCTTCTACCCACACCCTCGCTTGCCTGCGATTTCTATACACTCATAAAACCTTTTTCCGACAGGTCCTAGCTTGCTGCAACGTGGGTTAATGCGCCCATCGGATGTGTGTGTGTCTTTTGTCGGCGAACTGCGCGTTATTTTTCACGCCCGCACTCCTCAACGGTGGCCTTTTAAATTTAGTGGAGTGAGGAGGCCCTCCTCCACAGCTCCGTCGCTCGTTCTACGTATCTACAATGCCAGAACAAGGCTGATTCCTATTGTTTAATCACTGGGATAATCAAATCTTATAGTATTAAATGACAAGATTTTCAACCTCTCTAGTGTGTCCGGCCTTCGCAGCCAATAAAATGGACTACTTATTTATTACCGGGTAAACATTTTCAGCCATTTTATAAAGAGGCCTCCAGATAATTGAATAGAGAATATATTACTCAATTAATTTATTATTCACTGGAATGCATTGATAACAAGGGAAATTTTTTTAATAATATTGAATTTTGTTTTCATGAAAAGACTGAAGAATATATACATTATATTTTAAAACTACAATCCAGGATTGTAAGAATTTACAGGATTCTCTACAATTTGGAAAACATGATAAATTTCAATATACATTTTGACAAATGTTTACCAAACATGTTACATATATTTTACGTTATCATGGAGCAATTTGTAAAATGTTTACTTTCTAAATATAAATAACGATCCAGATAGTTGTTCCAACGATACCAATTTCATTAATACGATTTATTTTCCTTTTCTTTGATACAATTTACGACGATTGCACGTTTTTAACCATTAGATGGTACTCGTGTTTTTATAGTCTTTATCTTTTGAACGTAAGTTCCAATAGATTGTCTTTCTCCTAGGGGCGTTTGACATGATTTTCGATGTCATGATAGTTCTTCTTGCTCTAATAAATAAATAATTCATATTATTATATTAATCGTCTCCATTTTTGTCTCCGTTGTTCATCCTCCTCCTCACTCATGGATGTAGTAGGTGGAATAATTACTAACTAATGGAATGAGTCAAAATCTACGATGATGATGATAATAATAATAATAATAATAAAACTTATTTAATTCAATGTGTGTATTAAATAGCAATTTATTTCACACTCATATATAAATATAATAGTAATCAAATAGGAAACAGCCTGTATGAGTAAAATAAAAGTGCACAGTTTCATATAAAGAGACTGGGTGATTGACCCTCTGGTCTTCGATTGCCCTTGTAGGTCTACCACCATTTCTTGTGAGACTATCATCTTGTTTAGTGACTGTAGACAGTATTTATTTGTTAGCAAACAAATCCATCAAAATTGAATTTCTAGTCAGTAAGGGTCTAGCGCATCTGTACTATAAAGTTTCTATTGGAATATTAATCCCTTTAAATTATTCTGTTTCAAAACTCAAGAGTAGAAAGTACAGTTTTTCATATTCAATGTTTGTTAGTTTTCAGCATTCAAAACAAAAAATCAAAAGTATTCGAAACAAATTTTTTTAGAAAATTGAACATTTAAAACGAGTAACTGGCATATAATTGTTGCTTTTCTCAACATTTTGAAAATATATTTTGAATTAACTCTCACAAGATGCACAATCGATTGAACTTACGTTCAAAATCTGAAGATGTGAGAAATAATGTGTGCTTCATCTAAAAATGGTTAAAAACATGCAATTGATCTACGTTGTTTAAAGGGAAAGGAAAAATCGTATTAATGAAATTGGCATATGTTCATAATGTGTTTCTTTTTTAAACTAAAGTCAATAATACAAAAATGTTCCGCTTATTCTAAATATATTCCAGGGAATGTAATAAAACTTATTATGTTGCAAAAATTTTCTAAGCGATTATCTGGCGGTCGAGAGTGAATATCTTTATGAAATGGTTGAAAATATTCAGCTAGATAATAAATAAGTAGTTAATTTTATTAACTAGCTTTGAAGGCCTTACACTTAACTAAAGGGTTGAGAATCAGCCATTTAATAGTATAAATGTTTCATTCATAATCGGTCGGTTCTTCATAAAGCACTCGGTCTCTTTATAAGGAGGCTGATATTACAATCGGGAAGCGACGTATAGATTTTATTGTACTGAAGAGAAATGTGTTGTGTATTAATAATACTTTTATTGAATCACACTTGAATCTGAAAAAAACGAAGTTCATGAAACGTATTTTCTAATATCAACGATTTTAGACTCTTATATGCACTTCATTTTGTTTGGACTAAGAGATATTTTGTGTTTATCTTAACATATTTAGTCGAATACAGGATACATATGAATACTCATATCTCACGAAGAATTAAAAGATCAAGTTATTGGCCATGGCGTGCTTTATGGCTATCGAGCGTATACCTACCTCGGTTTGCTTTGATATTGCCACTGTTAAATGGTCGTCGATATCACGAGAAAGCTTTAACACAGATAATAATGATATGAACGTTTATTGTCTGCCTGACCCAATATAAGTTTACCCACTTGATAATACCATCCATTGTATCATTCTCCATTTAAATATCCATTTACTGTCTCTCACTTCAATTGGAAGTTAATACTGAAGCCTGTGTTTTATTTGTGATTTATTGTTTTCATCATTAGTAATGAATAATACTTGTCTTAAAATGAACGATGAAATAACGCATATTGTATACTGTAACCCAATGAAAAATTCTGATATTTTTACATAAAATTCCTGTACTCAATTTCCAGTGAAACATATTTTTAATATGAATGAAAAGAGCCATTTCTATTTAACTCCGATATAAATGTAAGATCATTGTTTCGTAATACTTTATGATTTCTTAATCTAAATTAATAAAATTAACCCGGAAACAGTAAAACGTTCCTCCAATCAGAGTTTCTCAAGAGCAACACTTGTTGCGGAATATAAATTAGCCAAATTCAAGGAACATTTGTCAACTCAGATGATAATAAGCTAAACTCGGATTACAGGTTTTCTTACAAAAAAACAGTATATTTATTCACAATAGAAAAGAATATTTAGTTGTCACTAATTTTAATATTTTATTAATATATTCAAATTATTGCTATTAATAAATAAATATGAAATTATTCTAAGTAAAATAATATTTGTTGAAGTGTGTGTTATTTATAAAGAAAATAAATTTGTTAAATACGCATATAAAATGTGAATTTGTGAAGAAACACTATTATTACGGAGTATTTTCTTTCTTTCATTGAGAATGTTTATCATAGTTAATAACACATTCGTACATTGAGAATTTGATTCAACATTGAGAATTTCCATGCTTTTGTCTCCATTCACAATCAAACACATTACTCTTTCGAAAATTATTGCTCTTTTTCCGGCAAGTGCGTCGTAGGGTTGGTAGAAATCTTGATTTCATTTGTAGCAACATTCTGCTACGTGAAAAATATATAGTCTCATATATAATCGTATAATATCTATTGCGGAGATGAAAAAATCTCTGGTTATTCATTCTTTGCCATAGCAAACTTTGGACTAACTCTATTTTGAAAAAATAAAACAACCTAATAAAAATGAATAATATTTGACGTTCATCTGAATGTCTGACGTGAAAAGACTGTCAAATCTAATGAGTTTACTCTCTGACTTGAGTAACCTCTAGGAGCTCTCTCTATCTTTCCCCCTCTCATTTTTTGTCCGCCCATCCTACTTACAGGTCAAATAGGAACTTTTCCCAACAATTCAAAATAAAATAAAGGTCAAATGAAAAACATATCATTTAATTAAAAAAAACTTTTCGTTTAAGAGGGGCGTGCGTGAATGTACATGAGCACTTACAAAACTGGCACGCAATATCCCAATGAAACGAAGAGAATCGTGTGTGTGTTTCGAAATCTTTATCTCAGAGAAAACTCACGACACAATGTCACGAGACACTCGACACGCAAAAGTCAGAAGAGGATGGAATCAATTGCATCACATTTCATTAAATTCAACACATGACACATTTGACACACGAGAGCAGTTCATGTGTTATTGCTGTGTCCTCCTTTATTTATTTATTTGTTTTTATTTCTTTAATGTCTTATTTTCATGATGAGGCAAGGTTTAGGTCATCAGATCTGCTCTCCTACCTATCCACATGATTTGGGTGGGGAAATTCGGAAGAAGCATGTAGGTTGTCGTGGAATATCAGCTACTTCCGAATATTAGTGTGGAGGGGTGAAAGAAATCCCAGCTGAATAACTCACCCAATTCGGACGAGTGGGAGATGGAACCCGCGCTCTTCCGCTCAGCATTACGCGCTGAGTTAAAGAGCTACCATGACGACTCTGCTGTCACAGGGTACCCTTTGAGAATAGCTTCCATATTCAGGTTTTTAGTACCATACCCATTATTGATGTCTCCTTTACTATTAATTTCACGGCATCCAAATGGGTAGGGCTCGTGAACTGGCCACGAACGTTTTCACATGCATATTTAAACATTTTAACTCTAAAGAGTAAAAGTATATCAAAAAAGGTGTAAGAAATTTGAATCGTTCATATTGCAGTTCACCTCACTAATATAAAATGATTGGTAAAATAACCCCGGTTGTTTTCCTCGTTGCGTTACAGTTTAACCCTCTGCAATTATTTAGTTGGTATTACAGTTAAGGACAACACTCACTAGTTAACCTCACGACCGCTCTCCACTCGTGCTTAGTTGTCGAGGGACATTGTCCTTAAACGGAATCCGGAGGCTCACGACTCATCTCATATATTTCAAAAAGATCGTCACTAACACTTGTCGTGTTTGATTATTTATGCCACTCCTTGAATTGCTTCCCCCTTGAGAGCTGAATTAATGCAAATGGCATAAAAGGGAGTAATTTTCGTCTTATTTTGATAGTCAAATGAGCAAAATTTGTTAAAAAAGAATTAATATTTTGAATTTAGAGGAGGAAATTTGTGGATCGGATATTTTCTTTCAAAATCTCATGTAGATTGAAATCTTTCTCCAGTTTACATGGACAAATGCGCTAAATTTAATTATTTTTGGGATAATACATAATATTTATGTAAAAGACTAAAATATAGATATACTCCTTTATATATTACTAGCTGATTACCCAGCAGTGCCCAGAATTTTTCTCAGACCATCTACTTTTACATTGAACAATAAAATCTATCAATATTGTAAGATAAAATAATTTTACTTACTGATTTTTAAAACCTAAAGTTCACCATCCTAATTTTACAAATTCATAATAACACAAATTTAATACAAAACATGATTTATACACCATTTTGAGTTTCACGCCCAACAGCAAGAATAAATAAATCCTTGAACGAAACCACCCATGAGCAAGCAACGTCCGTGAGAGAAACAAATCAATCGAACCGACACAAATTAGCCTAGATAACCACATCACACTTAGGAGAGTTCGAGGTATGTTACCCTCATATGTGATGGACTTGTACTTATACGTCACACGGCATCATGTTTACCTCAAAGAACCCGAAACCTATGGATTAAACCCATATTTTTCGATTAAATATTTTTACATGACCCCCCCTTCCTACTCCACCCATGGGGATTCTAGNTTTTACGATTTAAAGACGTCTTTGTTAAAAATGCACAAAACAAAGAACAAAGTACTTTCAAACTTCTATTTTTTATAATTTTTTCCATAATATATGTCAACCTTCGTAGATATTCCGTCGCAGAATTTTTTGTAGAACTCTTTAATGTGAACAATATTTTCACTAATAGCTGTAAACTATCTCTAACCGTTCAGGCAGTATAAGCGAATGTGCCTCTCCGAAAATGGATTTTTCACTCATTTTATCGTCATTTATAGTTACAATCAATTTTCTATATGTTATTTCACACATTTTAAAATAAAAATTAGCATATGTTCTTTGTTAATATCGTGTCAAATTTCATCACAATCGGTTTCGGGGTTTAGTTGCAAACAGACAGACACACTTCCATATTTCGAATTTATTATGTGTGGATGACGGAGACTGGCGAAGTGTACGTCTCCTTGACCAACGACCATCATTCTCTCTAAAACTATTCATTTACTCGAATAGAGACCGTCAAGTCTAAGTCAAACTATCCCACACTATCTAATAGTGTATTAAAAAGGTGCTGATTGCATATTTAATTCCCATTATCTTGAAAACCAGTGGGTTTGTGGGGGGGGGGGGCTTTAGGGCTCGTCAACGTCGTCATTAGAGCTCTTAATGGGTTTTGGCAATGGCTTTTTCACCTCGGCTTTTTTACTCATACGGCTTTTTTACTCATTCAACTTTAAATAAAACGTTAAAGTCTGAAAATTCTTTCCTAATATTTTTGTTAAATGTTAGATGTTAAGCGATTGGAAATCAATTGGTTTTTGTGAAGCTCTATTCTTTAACAACCCAATAATAAATATGACGAAAGAAGATTAAGATTGTAATGGTATGTACAATAAATTGATATGCAATACAAAGAAATTATTTGTTAATATAAGTGTTTACACATTGATTAATGATCCATTCTTCTTCATATATTGTCACTTATGATCCAAGCAAAGCTGTGAAAATAAGCTAGTCAATCCATATTATTAAACAAATGTTATTTATTTATTTGTTCGAAATTTTGCTGGGGAGGCTGCACAAAGCAGTGTTCCATCGCAGTTTTCTCCGCGCGCACATTATTTACACCCTCATTCTAACCCGAACTTGCGTAGAAATTCTCACAAACAAAATAAGTTGAATTCAAGAGCTTTTACAAGAGTAATAAATTATACAATTATAAACTGTTATGTATCACTCACAAAATAACTTGCGCCTTTTCTCTTTGTGATATATTCTCCCTTATTGTATAACGTGTCCTACATACAAATATACATTTGAGTAAAGTAATCCGATGTCGAAGAGACATCATTTGCCCCAGTATAGCACCGCATGTTGTCTGACCTTCGGCACTGCAATATTCAGCCAGCGATCTTCTGCTTCACAACACCGTCCTTAGTTCCCAATGATTATTAATCACACTAAAATCTTCACTCCAGGGTCACTTGTCTGTCTGTATCTCTCTCGGGATCCAATGCTCGCCCCCCTGTAAAAGCCCGTCTTCTTCTTTTCCTCGAACGTGTGTAGATTGATGATGGATAATTTTTGGACTACGTAAGTCATACATGCGTGCTTTTCATGAATTTGACTAATTCCCGGAGACAATATAAAATTACGTCTCACTTATTTTGAAAATTTAATCTTATATTTTGAAATAAGTTGCAATAGGATAAATGAGTGAACTACAAACTATTAAGTGTAAAAAAGGGAAAATAGAATAAATAGAGCAAATAAACATTTATTCATTTGTATCTAGTACATTATTCTAAAGAGAAATATACAACACAGAAATGTGTCCTTAAGTGACTAAGAACTTAATGCAAAGTAGCCTCTTTAAACGAAGCAGTTTTATTCAACTGCATACAAATAGTGAACTCCGTCTTATAAAACTGCAACATGACGATGATGTAAGTGACTGTAGCGCTCACGGCGGCACCTAGAAGACCTAAGTCCACGCGTAATCCACCGGCTGCTCGTAGCTCGGTGCAACTGGCAGCCAACTGCGCGGCGAAACGTTCCAGCTCACGTTCACGTTGGTGTTGCTGGTGCGTAGAAGCGGCGCTGGAAACACGCTCCCGCAAAAGCGCGCGCTGCACCAATGCGGCGGTCCGTCGTGCCTGTCCAGCAGCTAGCTCCCCGGCCACAGAGATGCCTACAACCTTCCAATAAGGAATAAATCTAAATACTACCCATTCAATTGTTTATTAATCAAATTGATCGTAAAGAGCGTGTTTTCATTCATTCCGTTGTAATAAAAAACTATTCAAATTTTCTATTCACCTTCCAATGACATGTATTTAAATGCGTTTTTCTTGAGACAAATATAAAACCTTATCAACCCTAAAGCTCCTCGGTAGATTTATGTTACTTAAAATAGATATGCATCAGAATTGTTAAATCAACACTAGAAAAGTGCTGAAGTGCAAAAGATATATGATAAATTATATTTTTCATGTAATAGAAGATACGATATACACTTGAAAAAATAAAATATTCAGTATGAATGGTAATATATTTAATAGTTATAGATTTTATTGTTACCTTCCATACAATGGGGCTAGTCCAGCTCAGAGGACGTAGTAGCCACACCCACAGATCATCAACTTTTCTTTCCGTATCGAAATACAGGATGATGTAGAACATTAACACAGCGATAGTGAATACAAATGATAATGTTTCAAAAGCAACTAAGAGAGAAAACATATTATTTATCTTGTCTATAGCAGAACACAAGGCAAAATGAAGCTTCCGAACGTTATGTATGATGAGATATTCACAAGGCCGTGATTCGAATTTCTCTTTGCTTTTGTTGTTATCGAAGGTTTTCAATTCTATCAGACCGAGTATAGTAACCATGTTTGTTGAATCTTCAGACATCTTCTTCTCCTCACTTCTCGTAAATATGGATAAGTGATTTATTTTCTTAAATGAAAAATACAACAGCAATGTAAGGTTGATGTATTGAGTCATTGTAAGACAAGTAGTTGTGTATGAAATAACGGTCATAAAATAAGCAATAGAAGCATATGCATTACAGAAAGAGTATTTAAGATCCGTTGCAACGATTATCAACAAGCCAACTGTAATGGCTGCACACTCAAAGCATCCTGTGAGGAATATACATCGGAATGATCTCTTATTTTGACCTAATAGAATCTTGTGGAGTTCCTCAAGGTTACCGAGTAGCTTCACCATCTTTTTAGGCAGCGCTATGTTCGCAATGAGCAGCTCAACTGCGCCGAGTAAAAAGAAAATAATGCGGAAAGCGTCCTCAACAAATGAGACGACGGTGCTGGATTCGGGCTCACAGTCCACTTTAGGAGTGAAGAGGAAGTAGAATCCGAGGGCAAGCAATTGAGAGACACAAAGCATGCAGCCGTACACTTGCGCTGGTCGAGAGACAACCAAATGTCTCTTCGCGTCAGGTCTCTCTTCCGTCACGTAGGAATAAGGAGCCAATCCCAAGGCTTTGGAAGCGTATATGATTGGTGACCCAGCCGACGCCAGGTCGGATGCTTCCGCGAAGCTCATGGTACCTGTAGATGAGGATAAAAACAATTGGTTTTCTAAAGAATAAAATAAAATTGCAATCACGTTACTACATTTACGATGTAATAGTTACTTCATTATTATATCCTCGGCTCCACTGCATGACATATTGTTTAATACTGTTTTAATTTATAATTTTTAAGGCTATTAACCTGAATTAAAAATTATACAGAGGAAACTAAGGTATGAAATCATGGTAGCGTGGAAGGAGATTATTGATACTTAAAGCTCATAATTCCGACATGGATGCAAGACCAGAGGACCTCTCGTTGGATAGCGCGACTACCATTCAAATTAAACTGGAATTAATAGCTCTCTATATGAAGTTCTTTTTGGATAGGAAATTTATGTAGGACTGCATGATTAGTTTTTAGGAAATACACACGAAAGAAATTCTAAAATGGGTTACAGATTCCAATGGCGTATAGATGAAAAATCTCGATTCGAACAGCGGTTCCGAAACTTTCTCGACTTACGAGCGCCTTTCCCAAATATTTTAATTTTTAATATTATTTCATGTAAATAGATTGTTTAGTTTCCGATTGATGTGTAATTAGAGGATTCCTTGTAACAGGAAGAATTGCACCACAAACTACACAATGTGATCTTGGACTGTCTTTATCACTTGCATATGAAATCAGCACCGAATGTAATTACCACCACAATTCCTATTCTTCCTACGTGGTTAATCTTTTCAACCACAGTGTTGTTCTATCCTTTGTCGTCACTCGTGGAGGTGACGAAACCTGAAGAACGAAAATGACGCTGTTCGAATTGCTTTTCATTAACTGGACTCGTTTGGAATCATGTTGCAATGTTATTGTCTCATTGTGAAAGTCATCCTTTCTAATGAGTTAATAAAATACTAAGATCAATCTGTTATCACTCGAAGTAGTTTTCTTCATTCGTATACATAGAAACTTACAAAATATCGATAGTCTTCAAAAGCACAATAATAAAATACGACATACATGCCACATGTTTCTTTCTTTTTACTTGGTTCATTATTTATGTAAGATTCACATAGCTCATTAGCCTGCTGAGTTTCCCCTTCATGCGCCAGGTATAGTGTGCTTAAAACACTTGACATTTGCTCAGTATGCAACCTGTGTAGTGAATGTTATGATTTTTAATTCAGTGGTGCAATGCTGTCGACTTGAGTCCAAAACTCAGTTGAAAAACCCTTCAAAGAGTTCCTGTGCTATATGTTTTCTCAAAATTCAGTGCATCAAATTGTAAGTAAGGGAAATAATAATTTCCCTAATTAATATACTATGACATTATTTCATTAATTTATTGAATTACAGATTACAGTTTTTTAACGAGAAATACTTTTTTAACTTGAATGTTTTATAACTTTAAATATTTTCATAATCTTTATATTATTTCCATGACATAAAAAATTATTTTAATGAATGAGTTGAAAAATGACATTTTACCAAATATGATTAATATAATAATGAAAACACATGTTCCACGAGCAGTAACCACACTTCAGAAGTAAATTATTAGGCTTACGAAGTATGAATAACAAACACGTATATATGCTGATGATATTTGAATAAGACAATTTTTAAAGTCATTACAAAGGTAGAAAATACGCCAGAAGGTAATTTTGCAATTAACTTTACAAATCTGTCAACAAATACTTACCTCAACGTAATAAAAATCGCTTCTAATAATGTTGCACCCGTAGACCGGGTTACTTTTCAACTGTGCGTCTGTGAAGTAAAGCCTTTGCAAAATGCAGATCGAAAACGCTTAGTGAAATTTGCATTCTATCTTTTCAATTCTTCGTTCTTTCCATTGTCGACAGCCCACAAACAATAACACAAACACTCCATATTGTTGGTATTTTCCCTTCCACTTACTCATCTCTTTTAATTAAAAGCGAGATGCTGCTTGAAGATTATTATTCCTTTTGACAAGGAGAGCGACTGGTGCCGCCAACTAAACTGCTACCCAGAAACTTTCAAGAAAGTGAAACTAGTATGATGCTAACAATGTATGTTATAAAAAGGAGATGGCAAGTAAACACACTTATCAAACAACAATAACAATAAAAATTATACAAAAATTTACCAAAAATTAATTTTCATTAGTTCTTGATGCTATTACATTTAAAAAATACATTTTATTGTTCATTTGTTTCTCATTTAATTTTGTTTAATCAATACGAAACGCTCACTGGGGATTATGCCTCCGGTAACAGTTTTGGGGTTTCGTTCCAGTGAAGCGTGGCTTTTGCCTGGCATCGAAAATAATGCGTTATACGCTATTTATTGTTTTCTTGTGGGAAAAACTCGGCGGGATTTCCAATTTTTAAGGTGGTACATTATACAGATATTAATAATATTTTGATTGTGCACACCTTTATGTCAAGGGTTGCACAAGTGTTTTTCCGATTTATTATTACAGTCGCTCAATAAATCCACAAAATCCATATTGTTATTCTCAAAAATTTAAAACACAAAAATGATATTTACATGTGAAAAACTAACGTATCTACACTTCCTATTTTTCCGCATTATCTCCTTCACTATCTACGGCTTTTCTCCAACAATTCAAAAGCGCTTCTTGAGTTTATTTAATGTTTTCACTTGTATTTCCGAATTAATTGTAACTGATTTTCAGCTGTACATAAATATGATCACATCTTCACAGTCCAAAACACAATAATCATATCCTTACCGGCTGAAAAAACTACTTTGGTTTTTTCTTCTAAGGATAGTTCGGATGACGCCATTACATCAATTTTTCAATTCAATTTATTTTAATCTTAATATATTTAATACATCATCTGACAAATTCATAACTACATAAATTTTATTCCTTTGCTTTGGGACTATCTTGTATGCAAAAGTGTCATTACAAGGTTTCTATTTGTTTTTGTCTCTTCACATCTTTTTTGCCTTTGTGCTGCGTCACTTTGCTGTATAGAAGTACAATTCCTCCCCCGCTCCGAATAGGCGGACGTAGATCTCCTGTCTTTTTTTTTCTATTTTAGTCCTATTCTTCTTTATCATAAGCGTCACGTAATAACCCAATTTCTGTTATATATTCTAGATGTCTTACAAACAAATTTATTCCTTTTATTAATTTTGTCTTGTCGTGTGTTTGAAATATTCCTTTTAGGTAGTGATAATATTTTGCTCTTTCTTTTCCGTATAATTCACACTCCCACAGTACATGGTTTCTTGCTTCACTCCCATTTCTACACATTCAGTCACCAGAGTTTTTGCGTACAATCCAATTCAAGTAATTTTGAAAATTTCCATGTCCTATCCAGAATTCATTTACATAATGGTTTGTTTTCATCCACTTTTTGTTTCTTTCCACGTATGTCACGTCTCTGATGTACTCAAATGTCTGGCTTCCTTTATTGCTTTTTTCCCATCGCGTTTGCCACCCACGAAGAAGTTCCACTGTTAATTGATTTACCTTTTCTTTTATACTTCCTTGTAATTCTTCTCCATTAATTTTAACTCCACGTCCTTTTCGTCTGAAGTTTAGCTTTTGTAGGTATAGGTCTATTGGCATCACCCCTGTTAGTACTTCCAGTGCGTCATTTGATACTGTTCTGTAGCATCGTGTATTCTGTTTCTGTGTCCGTCTTAAAAGCTGTTCATACTTTTGATACACAATTATTTCCCCCATATACTGCTGTCATATAATAAGATTGGTCTAATTGCTCCCTTATACAGTTGTAATACTTTCTTTCCTCCTATATCAAACTCTTTTTTCCACCTATTTGGTAAGGATAGGGTTAAATAAACTATAATATAGACGCTTGACTCTGTCTACAGCATACTGGATATGTTTTTCCAATTGTAGGTTCTCAGTTATTATAATTCCAAGATATCTCTGGTTCTTTACAACTTCAATTTTTATGCCTCTCATTTTTATTATTGGATCTCTTCAATTCTTTACTGAATGTCCTATCCATAACAGTTTTGTTTTTCTTGTGATATCCTTAACTTGATGTCTTTACACATGTCCTCTACCTCTTCTATTGCCACCTCTGTCTTTGTTTCAATTTCATTTCTACTGTTTCCTTCTATCGTGACCACCAGATCATCCGCATAAGCTACATATTTATAGCCTTTGTTCTTTAATTGTCGCAATACTCTATCCATTGTCACAAGCCAATGTATCGGTCCTGTTGAGGATCCTTGTTGGGGGATTGCTTTACGTCTCTTATTATCTATCGTCCTCCCATTTTGCAAAATACAACTCGGTATTGAAAATATATCAGTATGTTTTTAGGTATGCTGGTATTTTTGTTTCAGACTCAAAATGATGGACAGGTTTCATCACCTCTCACAATCCTATACAAGAAGGTCTCTCCTTCAGCTATAAAATGTTGAAGCAAATCAGAAAAAAATTATTTTCTTTTAGATTTAGGATTTACAGAAAGCCATCACGGAACCCATCTTGCACAAATTTTGAAAAATTCAAGAGCGTGGTTAATTACTTCTTCACTTCTTTTGCTTCCTGTCACTTTCAGTGTCATTGCCTTGTCATAATGATAATAAATTTATTGTCAAAAAACAGTACAAACTGCGTATGACCACGTGGAGGAAAAAAAACTAATTTACTCTCCGGAAGCAAGCAAGGGACCATCCCATCAATTCCGATCAAGGGCCCTAAGGCAGAGGCGGATTCAAAAAATTCAGCAAAAATTCCTAGATAAGATAAAAAGTTAGCTGCGAGTTATAATACTAATAGAATGTCAATATGTTTGTAATTTTAAGCAAAAAATTACATGTAAGTTATTATCGAACTATAGATTATTCTGAGTATAGTGCTTAAAAATTGAAATAACACTAAATTCACGATTTATTGTTACAATAGACCCGCCCCTAGACAAAGCCTAGAGAACCTGTATGATAAATCCGCCTCTACCCGAAGGAAAACCGGAGAAAAACCCGGGCCAGGATGGGGCTACAGAATTTATGTACACAAACGTGCCAATGTTGAGTACACATAAAACTAAATTAATATGAGCCATAAGACAACACAATCATGCAAGAAAATAGTTTTTGAAATTGTTATAAGTTGTTTAAAAAGTACTACAGCAATGGCGTGATAAAGCACAAGACGAATTTAACTTTTGTTAAAATCAATAAATTCTTTTACAGTGTAGAAGCACTGGTGCAGGAGGTAGTTTTTAACCGCGGATTTGAAGATATTCAATTTCATAATATCTTTTATATTCTTGGGCAGGGAATTATATAGAACGATTCCCGAATGGTATGGTCCCTTTTGGCAAAGAGTGGTTGACACTCTAGGGCGATGAATATTACTACTATTGCGTGTATAGTGTTCGTGAACGAGACTGTTTCGTATAAAGCAAGGGTGGCACTTCAGTAATTCGGTCTTAACAAACACGACCGTTTCATAAATATAAATGCAGGGAAGTGTTAAGATATTTAATTCCTTGAATAAAGGTTTACAAGAGTTTCGGGGGTGAGATTTACAAATTATCCGAACTATCCTCTTCTGAATTCTGAAAGTTTGAATACTCTGACCGGAATTACCCCAGAAGGTAATGCCGTAACGTAAATGGGAGTAAACGTTTGCAAAATATACGCAACGGGAAATACGTGGACTAACTGCGTTAACTAAGATTCGGAATGCGTAACACAATTTGCTTAATTGGGAATTAAGATTGTCAATGTGACAATTCCATTTGAGGTTGTCTTGAATATGGAGACCTAAGAATTTTGTATTTGTAACAGTTTTTAATTGTGTTCCGTTTAAAGAAAGAGAAACCTGGGGTAAAGATTTTGTGATACTATTGTGAAATGACATAGACACTGTTTTGTCAGTGTTTACAATGAGACGATTTGCATGGAACCAAGTCGAAAGGTTAGACAAAACTTTTTGAGCATGGGCGTGTTTACATAGTAAATTAATGTCATCAGCGAAAAGAACCATTTTGCAATCTGATGTGGATGATGACATGTCGTTCACATACAATAAAAAGAGTATAGGGCCGAGAATTGATCCTTGGGGTACTCCGCAAGTAAGTGGCTTTGTTTCTGAAAGACAACGCTCAAGTATTTTATTTTTAGTATAGGATATTTC